>WNYA01000891.1:13622-105205 GCA_019512145.1 Engystomops pustulosus
CCGTGCCAGATGTGTGTTTGCTGCATATTGCTGCAAAAACCCACTGGTAACACCCACGGTTGGTGTTAACCATGTAAAGGTTGTCGGAGGAATTTAAATTGAATTCGATAGTTGCTCCCTATGAGGTCATCGGGGGTGGTGATCGATCTGTTATTATGACAGCCTCAGGTCATACAAAGTCTTGTTTTAATTCATCTATTGCAATGTGCAATTTGTGCATTGTAATAAAAGATATTGTAGTATGGCAGTATAATAGGATCAATCATACAACCTAGTAAAACATAATGATTCAATAAAAATATTGTATCATTATTTAATTAAGCCAAGGGGAGCTCAAAATTTTTAATGATCTCAGGGGGGGGGCATGGGATTTTCCCATGAAGGAAAGTTGGGGCCTATGCACTGGATAGGGCCTAACTTGTTTATCAGTGGGGGCCTCAATGCTGAGACCCCTGCAGATTGCGGAAATGAAAAATTGCAGTGCGCCGCGCTCACCTATCTTCGTCAGCTCCATAGAGATTAATGGAGCCGAACGGTTATGCGCGGCTGTCTGCTCCATTAATATGATGGAGCGACGAGGGGTCTGACAGCACTGAGCACTAAGACCCCCACTAATCAGCATGTTGGGCCCTATCCCGTGGATAGGATCTAACTTGTATTTGTGGGAAAACCCTTTTAAGTGTTTGTCCTTATTTTTCTCACTTATCCGTATATACGCGGCTTTCTTAGCAGTACGTGAGGCTTATCTGTATGTGTCCGCTGTCCCCCGCTGGCCTCTTGCATGTGTTCGCATTACCATGATGACGATGTAAATTAGTATTTTGTAGCCTGTCTCTATGGGCCCGCTGTGAACAGCAGTTCCAGTTCTCATTAAGATGCTGAAGTATCGCTGTAATAAACTGTCCCGTACCACGGTGTGCACAGGTGCCAGCAGCAAAGTGTATTCTCTTTACCGTATGAAGTCGCACAGACAACTCCAATTCCCATTCATCACAGAGCCACTCCACTTAACTTATCCATTAGGGAAATCCCTCAAAACCTCCATTAACCTTTAAAGCAAGAACAACCTTTCAAGAAAATTTCCTACCTGCTGTGAATGACAATATCTCGGTTAGGTAGAATAAACTTCAAGTAGCTGTTCTTATATGGTTAGATATCCACAGCAGGTAGACGCTTAGTTTTTTTTTTAAAACAATAAAATACTCCCTTCCCGTAAAATAAGAGGTTTTTTGGGCTATTAGAGATGTAGAAGTCACGCACTCCGGTCGCAGCGGTTTTTTTTTTAAGCCTATTGATGCATAAAAACCTGTGAACATTGGCTCTTATAAGAAAGTTTGCAATGTGCGGGGGAGGTAGGAAGGCCCCGACTGACAGCACAGGCCATGGCGCAGACCATATTTCACTGTCCATCGGCCATTGATTTAGAGGGGGTATGAGGGCAAGATCAGTGCAATACGGGATTCAAGTTTAGTACAATTACTGAGTAGGATCCCCCGATTGTTCTTGTACTACACACGGACAGACAATTATCCCTTACTCTACACATAGGGTACAATTGTGATAGTAAGTCAGGGAACAACCTTTCAAGAAAATTTCCTACCTGCTGTGAATGACAATATCTTGGTTAGGTAGAATAAGCTCCAAGTAGCTGTTCTTATATGGTTAGATATCCACAGCAGGTAGACGCGTAGTTTTTTTTTTTTAAACAATATACTCCCTTCCCGTAAAATATACTCTCTTCCCGTTTTTTGGGCTCCTCTACTTACTATCATTGTACCCTATGTGTAGAGTAAGGGATAATTGTCTGATCCTTAGTGTTTACAAGAACAATGGGGAGATCTACCAGGAATTGTACTAAACTTGAATCCCCAGTAATTGCTAATTATCTTGCCCTCAATGCCGAGTGGCAGTGAAATGGGCTGCAGCCAGTGGCCCTGTGGGCAGTGCGGGGCCTTCCTACCCCGCACATGCAAACTTTCTATAGCCAATGTTCACAGGTTTTTATGCATCAGGAGGCTTAAACCGCTGCGACAGGGAGGGCGTGACTTCTATCATGCGCTAATGCAAGAACGGCAGTGAATGATAAATTCCCCCCAATGTCTTCTAGATGAAGGGAGCAGGAAGTGTGAGTGTCAATGACCACCATCTACTTGATGTACAGATATGGCCAGATCATCCTTTAAACCCAGAAATCCCTGGAAATAAAGCTGGTTACTCACAAGTAAATTTAGTTTAGCTGCATAACGACCAGGACGGATAACAAACTAACCTACAGCATCCCTGTTCTTCTGGTTACTGGGAGTTTCTGTGCACAGACCTTACACAGACTCCCGACTCTGGTGCTGCCTGGGACCACCCTTTATGGCCCCTTTACACAATGATAGACCTGTTATTACCACTACACGGGCATTAAACGGGCACATTATTTCAGCAAGCCACATGCACTGCCGATAAGTGCAGACGGGCACATTATTTCAGCAAGCCACATGCACTGCCGATAAGTGCAGCAGGGGGCACAGAAGTCCTACAAAATGTCTGTGTTATTTTAGGAAATTCTTAATCGGCTCATTTTCAGTCTATTATCCACTGCTTACAACCCAGATATTGATTGCCATTTTACAATAGTTTTCATCAGACAATGCTTCCGGCCACATCCTGTTTACACTCTAGATAAATGATTATTTACCGCGTTTCATTAGGATGTTCATGGAACTAATAAATATGAAATTAGGAAATAACTCTTCCGTGAAAGTGTTGAATATTTCTGGGCTTCACTGACCTATAACGCTGGCCATTGTTTAGCTTCTAGGATTAAAATTGTTAATCCACATGAAGTTTGTTGGAGATTCTTCTATCCTCCTATAGAAATACTATTATTATTACTATTATTATTAATAATATTATTTTCATCATTGGATCAATATTTTCAGTATAAACTGTACACAAATACTTCAGAAAACAGCTTGTTTTACAAAACCATAAAGAAATGCCGAAAATAACAACAGAACATTATAGTTATTTATAAGCATTGTTTCAGATAATTTTTAAGCCAGCCGTTCCACTCTTCACACCCCATTGGCGGATAATTTTTAAGCCAGCCGTTCCACTCTTCACACCCCATTGGCGTGGAGATTGCGTAAAATGGATGATAATCGCAATGATTGACGGTTTGCGATGCAAATTCTAGAGCAGGTCCTATTCCTGCCTGTCCATGTGTGGACGACGATTCTCTATGGACATTGGCGAGGTGAACGCACGTACCCTATGATGTCAGTCTGCATGTTTCTTATGTGTGATTTATGTCAGATTTGACAACTCCATCACAGGTGTGAACATAACCTATATGTGAATGGAACCATATATGGAATACATAAAACTCCGTTTTACTTGATAATTTTTTTTCCTGTGTCGCTGAGAGGTCATAAATCATTTTTATTCTTTTGTCCATGTTACTGAATAGTGGCCAATTTCTTTTACCTTAAACAGTAATACATCTAAAGGAGTAGGAATGACAGGGAAGAATGAAGGGAAGGGTACTAGGGGTAACTCTAACAGAAAACAGATGTCACAGGTAGCAAGGCACCATTCAATTTTTATTTGCCATTGAAAAATATAAAAAATTCAATAACAAGTGATTGAAAGGTCATTACAGTACTAAACAATCAAGCAAGTAAAAAACCGTACATCAAAAGTCGCAAAAAAAAAAAAATTAAAATAGCATCAGCATTGACTCTTAAGTACCTGACAATTCAAACATTTCCTTCATTGCATCTTGTTAAAGAAAATATATGTCCACCGTGTTAAAAATTATCCCAAAATGGAACATGAGATTTCTCGTCCTTGGTACAAGACCTACTTCCATGACATGCGCTATCAAGGAAAAAATCTTGCTTCAAGGGAAAACATGGCTCACTGATAAGCAAAATGATTTCCACGGGTATGTGCCAGATGAGAAGATCATTGTTAAATATTAGAGTTACCTGATGCTTCCATATTCATAAATATTCTACTTGTTCAGACCAAGTGTAGTACACAGATTCATTTTATGAATCTATTATTCATTCATGTGTGGGTATTATATGTGAACACTACCTTCTGGTACCTTACATAAATTACATGTTTATCTAGCACAGGATTATATGGTGGTAGTAGTAGAAAAAAAAAAATAATTCTGCAAAGTTATTAGGTACAAGCGTTAGGGGCCTGATTGTATAAGGACCCGGCGGCCTTTCAATTTCAACTTTTGAAAGGGGCGCCCCCATCTCAGTGTTCACCATCAGTCAGCGATGTCAGCTGACGTTCTCTGGTGAGTGTGCAGCATCAGACATAGGGGTCTAGGCTCGCATCAAGCTAGGTCAGTGAAGACACAGTCTGGCATCAATTGAGGAGATTACGAGCACTGTCGTACAGTGGCTATTTATACGTCCAAAAAACCTTATTGGACGGGCCCTCCAATTTGGCGCTTACGAGGGACCACTATTCCACCCTTAATCTGCCCTGAGTCATAGGCACAAAGATCCATGTTGGATATTACTTCAGCCCAACTCATGAAAGAAATTACTACAGTTCAACAAAACTAGAGATAGGACTAGAGTAAATAAAAAAAATAATCGAATGTGTTGCTTCTACAATCTTGCTTACGATCACAATTTTAATATTGGGGTGTAAAAAATTATTAATAATCAGAAGGTCAAAAGTTATTTTAAATTTCTCCATACTAAATGGCAGCTTCATTTGTGACCTCTGATCTTCAATACTTCTTGTCACTTTACATTGTTGGTGATCAGTGTGCCTAGTGTACTTGTAGTTGGACTCAGAATAATCCATGGTCTGCGGCCAGGAGTTTGGTTTTGGCTAAATACCATTATTTTCACACTATTGTACATGATGCCCTCTACATGTTTCTAATGAATGACTTCCATCGTTAGTTGTCTTAACGAACAATGAAAGACCATATTCACAGAAGTGTATAAGTTCTCAATGACTTTAAGACTGTGCATTTCCTTCACTGCCCTTATAATTAACCGGCTCCCCAATCCTATGCCTTTTCATACGCCATGTGATTAAAAAGCAAGAACTGTTAACTTAACGGTAATCTGCAGCAAAAATTAAACTAATGATTTTACTGAACCCGAATACACAACGTATACAGTAGATCTTGACTTAGCTAACCGTTTTCATATAAAATAGAGGAAAAAACCACATGACACTCAGTATGCCTCATCTAAAGATTCTCTTTCGCCTTATGAGCTATTACTAGAGATGAGCGACATGGCTCGTCGAGCTTGATGCTCGGCTCGAGCATTAGGGTACTCTGAGTAGGCGTCGTTGCCTCGGACGAGTATTTCCGCGCTCCGATCGAGCATTATTAAAACCGTATTCATTTAAATCCAACGTAACTACTTCTATGTCGAACCTGAAACACACGTGCGATTAAACGTGAACATTTGGACATTAATGTAAACCACAGGCCAGAACCACAGTGCAGCAATGATCAGCGATTTTACCCGTGTTGCGTGCCAATCTGCTACTTGTGCGATACGCGCGGAACGGCCGGCGAACAAAATAGCATGTGACGACAAATCATATGTGTGAAGAACCATTGGCAGATGTATTTAAACATCTGCACAACTGTGTTTCTCAACACAACATATTATACGTGTCTTCAACAATGTATTGTGTGTACGCAGCCGTTTTCTCTACGCGCCAGTATGCTACCGGACAGTAAGCAGATGTGCCTGTACATCGTAATCTATTGCACTGTGTCTGCACTGTGTTGTTATCTTAATACTCCTTGTCCTGTGTTCATGTTTCACTGTGTTACTGTCTTCATCGTTTCTATTGCTATACTGTTTCCATCTCTACTTGTCGGGACGTATCAACTATACGGCGGAACAGGAAGATTATAGAGCGCATGAGTTTCAAAATTTCATAGCAGCATTCTTTTAATCTAAACCATGATTCAAGACATTTCATGTCTACCGATTAATATGAAGGTCCCCATTGATCTAACATGCGGGTTCTCGCTTATTCTGGTAGTATCGGAAGAGCATCTGCAGCATTGGAAAATGTTCGGATTTGAGAGTCTTACCGAAGCACCGAGCCTTTAGTGCCCTTCGGTCTATATCCTTACCAAGTCTCTTTACAATGTTGCCGTGCCCTATAACATATTCTGTGAGAATTACAAATATGTAGAGATACTGTAAATACAAAATCAGCCATGTATAGCCCAGATAAAACAAACATATCAAACATCATAACAAAATGGACCATGCTTGCAAAGGTTCTAATTGAAGGACTTGAGCTGTAGGAATGTGGCCTCAAGGTAAAATAACCAACATTCAGCCCTTTAGACAAGTGATGTAATGCAAACTATGTGTACCTGGCGAGTCGTCCTTGGGGCGGTGTACTCATACTGTTTTGGTTCGAGGTAGCAAACGGCCAATTACAATTGCATACGGCACCATACGAACATACACTATCCCCCTGGGCCATGTGTGAAAAAAAAGATATGTGGACGGCCCGCTGCATGTCCTATGAGAGGGGAGGTGATAAAGTAGCACTCAACCACTTCCTTCAGCTCAGTGGGCATGCAGGCTCAGCCCTGTCCTGCCCATGTGTCTTGATCAGATAATGTCTATGTGAAGGAACCCTTGCGTCAGAAGATGGCAAATTTTTTTTTCCTTTTTCGTACACATTCGTTTAATTTTTGAAAATGTATTAAAACGCAATAAAACCTGTGTAAATTTGGTATGACCGCGATCGCACTGAGCCCACAAGAACGTCACACACATGCATTTTTTTTCCGCATTTGGAATTTTTTTCCTGCTTCCCAGTACATGGCATGGAATAATAAATGACATCATGGGAAAGTAAAATTTGTTACTCACAAAATAAGCTCTCGCACAGCTCTGTAAATGGAAAAATTTAAAAGTTACGGATTTTTGAAGGTGGAGAGGGGGAAATTAGCGAAAAAAAACCCTGCTTCCTTAAGGGGTTAAAAGATTTATTCAGTAATACAATTGTGCTGCAAAAGTAGACACAAGCCATGGACAGTTATGGTGATGTTCCAGGAAAGTTTCCATGTTTTAGTAATCCTTGACAGGTCCTAAGTGCATACTTTTGTCATATAGTAATATACACAGGAAACACACCACCTGCCCGGTTGCCAGCATGCTCTATCTTTTTCCTGTGTACGGCACGAAGTGGTGCCACACATTGCTGTCTATACACCCCCCCACACACTTAAACGGCCGTCTAAATGTACTCAAAGGTTATATGACATAAGACTCTCCTGAATCCTATTATATGTTAATAGTAAATCTTGCATCTTCTTTTATTTAATAGGATGTTTCGTCTACGCTTCTTGCCTGCAGTGGCAGGGCTGGCAACTGTGTCCCGTCGGTATCATGGAGTAGCTAATCCTGTACGTAACAGGCGAAGATTTATGCTTGCTGCATTTGTGGGAGCAACCGCAGTATCTGCCAGTGCTGGATTACTCTGGAAGAGGTGAGTTGGTGCTAAGTCATTCTGTACTTACTACTAATTGTCCTTTAAAGGGAACCTACCACCCCGATTCTACCTATAAAGGTAGAACGGGTGGTAGGTGGTTGAATGGGATGTGAGGATAGCCCTTTTTTGGGCTAATCCTCACGTCCTGGCTATCTTTTAGAAAACTTTAATGAAGGCATATGTAAATTTTTTTATGCGGCTACTGGGGTGTGGAGTAGCCGGACATGAGGACGTGAGGATTAGCCCAAAAAAGGGCTATCCTCACGTCCCATTCATCCACCTACCACCCGTTCTACCTTTATAGGTAGAATCGGGGTGGTAGGTGCCCTTTAATGTTCATTGCGGATACTCAGTTACATATTACACATGTTGCCCTCAATGTATGATTCCAGAAATTAGAAGTCGTTCAAATTAGTTGACATTTTGAAATCAAGTCTTAAAGGGGTATTCCCACAAAGACAAGTTTCTCAGGATAGCAAAATAACACATTCTCTAATATATCCTAAAAGGGGTATTCCTGGAATAATCATAATTCATATACAAATGGGTCCTTAAAATATAAACTAATATGTAATTAGTTGTTATATAAAATTTTGCTCCCCTTAACAGAAAAATGCTGTGGCCATTCACTGTAATGAAAGAAAAATTAATGCTACTGGCCTTTTACTCCTTAAACGCTCCGAGCTGTACATGTACGGCACAGAGGTGCATGGGGTGTATGAAGAGGGCTCATGGGCCTGAGTCCTCTTCATAGACAGGTGGGGTTTGTTGCATATTGCAGCAAACCCCCACCCGCTAATAACCGCGTCGCTGCTTCTACCGATCGTGCCATTAACCCGTCCAAAAAGGCATATACTGCCAAAACAGTAGTATTTCACTATATGTAGGAATGATCATACACTTCTATGGTTAATAGACCATAGAGAGTCACAAAGTAGTAAAAAAAAAAATTTCCAAAAAGTTTCAAAATATTTTAAACAAAAGTAAAATTACCCTAAAACTCACATCACACCACCCTTTCCTCAGAAGTGACATAAAACATACTAAACAGTAGAAATCACAGACACAAGGTATCGCTGCGTCCCAAAATGCGCCGATCTATCAAAAATAAAAAAAGGGTAGTTGCGGACAGTGAAACACATACGGAAAATACGCCCACATGTCTGAAACACAACTTTTACACCATTTAACATCAACATAAAAAATGGAATAAAAAGTGACCAAAATGTCGCACAGACCTCAAAATTGTAGCAATGAAAAAACACGCTCATTTCACAAAAACAAATCACACAGCTCCGTACACCAAAGTTTTTTTTCCAATTATTCACATTTGAAATTATTTCCTGCTTTCCAGTACACTACATGGTATAAAAACAACATCACGGGAAAGTAAAATTTGTTACGCAAAAATAAGCCCCTGCACAGCTCTGTACATGGAAAAATGAAAAAAGCTAGATTTGTGAAGGTGAGAGCAGAGCAAGAAAGAGCAAAAAAAAACCCATGCGTTTAAGGGGTTAATCAGTCCGTTAATTCCTCTCTGTGGAGCGTAGACAACAGGATGGCCGCGGTCACATGTCCACATTGCATGTCTTGCAGTTGGCTGGGCGGTCATGTGAATGAGCAACTATTTGGCTGTAGTCGGTTGTGCAGTGCATCCCGTATGGCCAGTGTGGTGATGTGCAGTGATGGCAGTACACATCATTACTATGGTCACAGAGCAAGAAGTCTGTTACTCATCAATGGGAGCAGTGGAATAAAGAGGAGGAGGAGTTACTGAGAACTAAAGGCTCATGGGAGTTGTTAAGTTTCAAGTGGCGGCCATTGGTGATAACTTTTCATACTTTAGCTAGGCAAAATAAATTTAGATCAAAATCAAACTATTTAAGCCCCATTTGTGACTAATGACATTGAGTTGTTGTGTCATTTTTTATAGCATCATGGGTTTTGAGCAGACGTTTAAATTCCGGGGAATACCCCTTAAACCCCTTACCGACATGTGACTTAATACTACGTCAATGCCGTGAGCGGGTGCATCTGAAAGGCAACTTCAGGGCTGAGTCTCCATAGCCGGTAAGTCTTATCGTAAAGGCTTACTGTAACACCCGCGGGTATTTCCCGCTGATGGCCGCGGCGGGGAGGGGCCGCATCTTTCTGAGGATATGTCGCTCCCCGTGATCGTCATGGGGAGCGGCGATTCGTAGCCATGGCAGCCTCGGGTCTCCGAAGACTGAGGTTGTCTGGGGTTAACCCATTCATTACAATGTGCTATCTGATATAAATAACAGTATAATATCATAAAACACATTTGGTATTCACCGCGTCCGAAAATGCCTGATCATGAAAATATAATAACCGTTTTCAACAGCGTTTAAGCCCGTAACGGAAAATCGCGCCAAAGTCAACAAATGGCACTTCTTTGCCCATTTAAAAAAATAAATTCTATTAAAAGTGATGAAAAGGTCGCACAGTCCTAAAAATGCTAAACATTGTAAATGTCATCAAAAGCCGCAAAAAAAACGACACCTAACTCCTCTGTATATGAGATGCTGTGTGGACATGCGCTTCTTAGATTAACATTTTAGCTTCTGAATTGTCTAGTAGATCTGATGCATAGAAAAAGAGAGATGAGACAAATCAGTAAATGAAAGATGCATTTGATGGATATAAAACATAATTACACAGCTCTGATATCTCGCCTATTAAAACACGCATCTAGATCTGCTATGCCTTCCCCTACCCCCCCAGGATAAAGACCTTTATCTGTCTGTAGCTAGTAGAGTAAAGTCTCTGCACGCCGCTTGCAGGCAGGAAGGGCCGTTTCTGATTGGTTTTGTAATGCGGGGGGATGGGCAGGAGGCAGAGAGAGCACTGCAGTGTGCAGACAAGAGAAGCTATTAATGAGAAGAGTAGACCATAGTCAGTCGCGATTTAAGTCAGATCAAGGACAACACAGAATAGTGTACACCAGTATTGATAGAGGACAGGTGACATTATATCGGTTGAAATGTGGTTTTTTTGTTAATATCTTGAATGAAAGAATTTGTTATTTTGTTATCCTGAGTATATTAAAAATCTTGTGTCTTTGTGGCAATACCCTCTTAAGGCAGAGAATGGCAGACAAGGCATGGTAAATTCCTCCCATTTCCTAAGTAAATTTGCACTGCGTCTTAGGTTTTAGCCATAGGGGTGACTTGCAGGCTCCTTCATATTGAGTTATGACCTCTGATGTTCTGTCACCTGAAATCTTATCCCTAGTTAAAGATCACTATTAAGGTAAGATAGGCTTGTGTAAAATCTAGGAACCCTCAATACATTTGGTCATTTGTTTTACCTTTTCTTTTTGTTGGCTAATTCTTGAAATGCTACATTGGTAGAGATCTTTACTGCATTGTGGTCATGGCTAATGGGTTACAGAGGTTCAATAGTTTAATTATATGGTTAGTGGGATGTATACTTAATGTATGTGGCCTAATTGCCCAGTATAATGGGGATGGACTAATGTAACATTAGAATGATTGGACTTAGGCTTTCTCAAGGGTGTTGTTTATTTTTTTCAAATATGGGGCTTGATCTTGTGCATGAAATCACCAGGGTCTGATACCTTTTACATTTTAGCAGAGGGTGACCGACATGGAAACTAGGTACACCACCGAGGACTAGCAGAGACATTAGTCTATAAACAGGTCAAGCTTAGAAAGGATTCAGTTCTTCTAATAATATAATTGCCCAAAACAGTGTAGCAGCATTTTGATTCAGAGTGTCAAGAGTCCGGCCACCCGACTTGCATGTGGAGGTATACCTATCTGTGGCCACTGAAACCCCCCTAAGATATGAAGACCGCCTATGAGTGATATAACAAGTGTGTATAAATGTTTGTGTATGTATATTCTATATATGAGAATATACTGATATGATGATATATAAATCATATGGAGGGTATTATCATATACGACACTCCAATAGCCATGATGCAGCTGGTACATAAATAGGCTCGTCCCGCTCGAGGGAGGGAAAGGACCCCACACCAGCCCACTTCAGGCGGGGCGCCTCCCTGGCACCTCACGTGCAGCCAGTGAAGCCGGGTAGTACAACCCTGCTTCAATTGCTAAAGTAGCATAGGTAACAGTGGATGTGCAGTGATACTGTCATCGGCTTTGCTACACAGCTCTGTACACCAAGCATGAAAAGTTTATTAGCACCAGAAGACTGCAAAATTAAAGTTTATTGAAATACAATAAAACCTATATAAATGTATTATCCCTGTGATCGTATCACCCAAAGAATAAGGAGAAAATAAAAAAAGTTACGTTTTTTAAAAGTGTGGGGGGATGATGTGAAAAATGTAAATGAAAAAAAAAAGAAAAAAAGGGCTGTTATTAAGAGATTATTCTGGCACATTTGTAGGCAAATATTCTAGAACTTTTAATCTTGTCTACCACAATCTCTCTTTTGGGGTTGTTATAAGGAAGAAATTTTGGGCTTAAAAATGCAATCACGGGGCCAGATTTTTTGTTTTATACAGTCTGTCAAAATTGGGCTCATTTTCGGGGGGCAGGGGGGCTTTGGGAATTATCAGCGAAAATGGAGACATTTTTGGATGGTTATAAAGAGAGCCCTGGGTATTGTTGATTCATCGATTCATACAAGGGGGGTATATATGTAGAGCTCTGTAGACCAATAGGCCTTACTGATGTTTTTTTTGTAAGGCCCATATTTAGGACCAATTCAATAATTTGAAATTTGCTCTAGTGGTTTGGATACCATCTATATGGTCTGGCATAAAAGGAATTGGGGTTGGTTTCTAAAAATTGCATGACATATAAGTTTGTTTGCTCAGAAGCTATGTCCAGGAAGTCATCTGAAAAAAATAATTTAAATTGGCCCAATTTCAGATTTTTGTACTTTGGCTCCTCCAGCAGGGGCAAAAAAATCAAGTACTGGGGGACATAGGAAACAGTACATTCGGGTGGAGGATAAAACTGGGTCTTATGGCCCTCCTAACCCAGCGAGGAGGTTCTTCACATCAGATGAGGAAGAAGAGGTGTGCAGAACCATTTCTGAGCCTCGATCACCGCTGATCTGTGTCTGAAGATAACCTAGCAACGCCTCTTCAGCACTGTGCTTTCTTTGTGTCATTTTGTCTAATGCACTTAGTTGCAACTGTTCAATGTGAATACTTTTTTTTTGTTGTATTCAATGACATTGTATGAAGCTGGACTGACACTGATCAAAGCTGTCTGTCTGATGTGAATAATGTGATGGACTGGCGCTGACAATGACTGACAGAGGACTGACACTGACCCAACACGATTAATTTTAACACCAAGGCTACATTCACAACATGTATGTTGGACGAATATACGGTCGATATACTTCCATAAGCTCTATGGGCTCACGGCCTGTCGGGAGCGATACAGAGCGGCACCAGTACCGCTCCGTAGCCCAGTAGAAATTTAGGACTTGTCTATCTTCCTACATAAGACGGCGCTGTGCAGTGTATATTCCTCTCCGCAGCGCCGATGTAGCCCGCCGTACTAGGGTACGGTGGGCATACATCGTGTGCAGTAGCCTTTAATCGAAAAAAAAATAAACGGAAACTGATAGCTCCTCATAAAGCGAGTTAAGGGGACTGATGAGGGGGACTGTCAGTGGCTGACTGACACTGACTTTTTGTTTTTCTTTTTAGTTTTTTTTTTCGTTAAAAAACAAACAAATGAAAGCGCCATTATAGAAAGAGGGAGTTTGGGGAATGATCACAGTGAGGGCACGCTGTGATCAAAGAGGTTAAAATGGCTGGTTTTTTTTCTGGGGTACAGCAGAAGAGAACACAGACCCGGGCCTCCTCTGCCCTCCTCTTGAACATGATCGCCATCCGATGGCCGCTCTGTACAGAATGGCCAATCAGAGCAGTGCCAGCATAGTGGTTGCATAATAGCGCACTATCATACCGGTACTATAATATTGCCGTGATAGTTACTTAGTGTCACTGTCACTGCGACATGACACTTTAAAAGTTCTGACGTAACTGTACGTGATGGTGCGGGAACTACCCGCACCATATGACGTACAGTATAACATCAAAGGGGTCAATTTAATTAGAAATGAAGACACCAATTTTAGTGTGGATTTTATTATGTTAACGAAAAAAAGTAAAACTGAACTCGTGTCATTTACGGTGTGTGGGTGTCTGTTATATTCAATACTCTTTCGCTACTCTGCCTATACATAATTTCTACAGATTTATGTCCTTTACCCAGCATTCATCTAAATTACCTGGCGCTGAATCCGTGTGACAGGACATTTATCACGGAATCCATTTCTTATAATGAGGAACATTGCATAGCAGACTGAATCAATCTTCTAAGCACAGATACCAATTATCATATTACAAACTTGGAAATATGAGGTAACAGAGTTAATTTGAAAGCAGGGATGAATACGGAGAAACTCATTTCATGGGAAATTATCCTACCCAATTCCCAAAAAGGAGACTCTATAGAGAAGGCATTAGAAAAAACTAAAGATGATTAGTTTATTTAATAAATATGCCCCTTTATCGGAACATGTGGAGACTGACCTAGTTTCTACAACAGAAGGACATGATAAGTTGGCCTTGAGAAATTTTACAGTTTCCATAGGATGTCATAGTAAATTGTTTTGTTATGGGTCCCTTATGGTCGTAAATGTAATTTGTAAGGTATTGGTTGTCATGCACACCAACTTTACTCTTGCATATCTACGACATGTAGGACAAGGGCTTTCCCAGATTACAAAAGTTTGGTAAAAGCAGGGATGGGATGAGAACAAGGAAGGGCCTGAATGGACTCTCAATCTCATCCGATGGTCTTTGATGATCTTTTCCTCATTCCTGCACTGAGAAAGCTCAGTACTCTATTATGTAGAGCTTCAGGGTGAGCATGTGGACGACCCAGGATTAGGACCCTCCCAAATCAACTAGCTAGAACCTGTAGATGGGGGATAACAGGCAAACTTGCTAAAGCCTCTTTAATATAAGTATACCTTTATTTTATAATGATTTTATTTATTTCATATTCACCATAGCAACCTTATTAATCCTTTGGAAATGAAACTCTCATATTGTGGATCATAGAAATGGAGATGACTGCGTAGAAAACATACTACATTAATCTCTAAGCTTTTGCATCCAAATATATTGGTCACTGAGGTGTGGGCCTTAATGTTCAACGCTCGATATATGGACGCAGAGCTGAGCCACTCTGCTCATATTCTTTGCAGGGGCGGCATCATAAAACATGTGGGTGACGGCTGTAAATAACAGCTGGAGCCCCATTGTAACCACCGCGGTCAGACATCACGGGTGTGTAATCTGTCAAGTTCTGCGGTCAGTGCTTACGTGGAATGAACGTGTCTGTGGTGGCCTCTGTCTCACAAGCTCCCCCCCCCCCCACACCCACACACACACGCCGTCTCGGGGCTTTGATGATCATTTCTGTGGAGCCCGGGGTCTCTAACGGATTGCCTTTTGAAGGCGTGCCTGTAAATCTGACGTAACATCAGTTTTGCACGTGTTTATTCATGAACAAGCAATTACATGGTTGCTTGTGATGTCCCATGGTAGAATTAATCAAAAAAAGTATATAAAAAAATGTTATTCAATATAAAATAATTTAGTTTAAAAATGCCCCAACACCCCATTAACACATAAAATTAAAATAGTGTAAAAGGTCAAAACCATAACACAATCGCCACACATACAGTATCCACTCGCCCACAACAATCTGTAAAATAAAACTATTGAACATGTAAAAAAAATGTCAAGAATCCCCAACAATATGATTTTTACCCATTTATCCCACAAAAAAAAATGCAATGGTACAAACTGCTTACTGTCTCGCAAAAAACAAGTACTCAACCAGCTTTGTAGACAAACAAGTGTTATGCCATTGGAAGCAGCGAGATTATGTGATGAGAAATATGTATAACATAAGAAAAAAATATCTAAGGCTAAATTACACGAACGTATGCCACCCGGGCAGGCACACGTCCGCCGACGATGAGAGGAGAGGGGGTGACCCACATAGAAATGCGTGGCGTACGGGCCGTGCACAAGGGAAAGAGGACATATTTTTTTTCCCTTTTAGCTTTTTATCTTTGAATGTATTACCGTTTGTTTAATTATTATGAAGATCTCAAGGAGTTTGTTAACAATCTTCCTACAATCTGTTTCTAATAGTTCAGATTTGAAAATGGTGTTGATATATTGGGCATTTTCTAATATTAATTATTTCAACTTCAATTCTAAAATCTCCTGGAAAATATGGAAAACCGATGTCGATTTGTGTAAGCCGTGGTGACGTAAAAATAAATTATCCAGACATTTAAAAAATGATGAAAATGTAAAGCAGCAGACATATGGGAAATTGAAAAATGGCAAATATTTCAAAAAGTTAAGTAGTTTTTAATTTTTTAAATAAAAAACGCAAAACTATCAGCCAAAAATATACCAACTAAAAATTAAGTATGTGACGAAAAAACTATAACAAAATCGCTCTGACAAGCAACAGAGTCCAAAAACTTATATCCATATACAGTAAATGGGTCTTGAGCCTTTACTTATAAACTGGCTACGTCGTAGGGTGCCGCCACATTTGGTGTTTGCCATATGTTTTTAAAAAACATGGCAGAATGCATGTTGTTGTAGATTACCTTGCATTGGCTGGTTTGAAAGTGTTTTTTGTAGTGCTGAAAGTGGACAGAGCTGTAACAAAATGTTAACACGGCGTGTTTACACTTCAGCAATGAAGAAAAAAAACTCTTTCAAACTAGGCCAAATTATGGTAACATGTAATTTTGTAAAAACGCACATTGCAAAACCTCATATGTGCACCGTGCTCTTAGAATTTTAACGAGCTGCTGTGAGCTGGAAAAGGCCTAAATAGCATTATCCAAAGTAGTAAAGAAGCTATTATCCAAATGTAGCTTAACAGCGGTACAATATCTTTCAATCAATGAGCTAGGCAGGCAAAGGCTTGCCGATGATTGACTTTATAAATGGGAATTGTGAGTTTCAATACTTTTTAATATTTTATTAATAATATTTGTACATGAAGCACCAGTATGTTATTCTGGGGAAAAACTCCAAGATTCAAAGAATATACTTTACATAAGGCAAAATGTGTGGTTCACACGCCTCAGATTTAACTGCGGCATCATTAATGTGTCATCTGTTACAAGCAGCAGGGTTGGCACCAGTTTCAGTAGGCCCCTGGGCGATAGAGCCTTTAAGGGATAGGCATTAAATCAAAAAAGAAACTTAACAGGAAATATTTTAGGAACAGGAGAATGTTTATCGAATGAGAGCCAAACCAGCCCTTCATGGTTATGTTATATAAAGCCCACCTCACCCCAATGGATTCCTTATCTACAGCCTTATGTGGGCCACCCCGCAGCTCTGTGCCGGTAGTTGGCCAGGTATGCCCAGTGTATGCGGCGGCCCTGATATGTAAAATGAGAGCTGTTAACAAACTATGACTTGGATGGTAGTCAGAGATCACAAACCTTAAGGGGGCCCATGGCCACCCAAACCAAACCTAAAAAATAGCACCTTCACCAAATAAATTCCTTGTGCATCTGTTCATGCTCTCGATACACGTGTACACAAGAGCCATTTCAGGAGTTTTGAAACTGCATATTCAAAGCAGGCCGAGAGGGAAACAATCCTCCATATCCCCAAGGAAGTGATTCTAGTACCATATGTAGGAAGTGTCTTCCAGGACTTGCAGGGGTATAATATTCACACAGCCCCAGGGCCCTCACACCCAGGTTACTCTATTCCTGTAGACACAGCTTCAGTTAATGGAGAGGTGGTGTCATGTCCGTGTTCCTGGCAGCTGGAAGAGGTAACAGGAGGACATGCTAAAAGCATTGAGACAATAATCAGAACTAAGAATGTTGAAGGATTGCACAAAGCAAATTAAGTTCTGCGCACAGTGTGTGCTTCACCAGGTATCCGAAAGCTAACATGTTGCATTAGGACTCGGAAGAACGGCTTGTGGGAAGAGTTAATATGCCAACAGCAATATGTTCGCACATAGAAAGTCTCTCTTCTGTCATCTGCTGTCACTCACTGCCAGCTCTTCTCCAAGTCACTTAACCTTTCATGCCTCCGTGCCCGTGTGATGTGTTTCAGTCGTATTCACTTCAATGATGTTACTGTAATTGTTCTGCAGTGTTGGGTGAAACCCAAATGCCCTACAGTAGTGATTAATCCTGATGTAACATTGTGTGATGCTTATCTTATACTATTATCACATTCATTTCTGGCTGGAGCAACATGCAGAATAATTTTAGTTGTGATACAGCGATTTATGTCTATAGGGAACCCATCATCTGGTGTGGAGAGCACTGAAACTTATTATAATTGAGGTCAATCTTAGATGCTTGCGATTAAGCCATGTTTATCTGCGGTATGTATTTGGTTGGTAGGACAGTTCTGCAGCCTGATGTGGGGCCAACAAGCTGGAAAGGTTTCTCCTAAAGTGCCGAGACAGAACAGTAGTCCCCCGGGTTACATACAAGATAGGTTTTGTAGGTTTGTACTTAAAGGGGTATTCCCACACAGACAAGTTTCTTATATGTACTGAGGTAACAAAATAAAAACACATTCTAATTCACTTTATTAACAAAAATGCACGCTTTTCACAGATATAAAAAGTACCAACCTGTCTCTTTTAGTACCTGTGTACACAATTCAGTTGCCACGGTAACAACCAACCCTGTAACTTCTGACTGGGGTTGGGGTAGACATCTTGCATTCTTGTGTGCCGGCATCGTCTCTTTGCTCCCCTTAACAGAAAAATGCTGTGGCCATTCACTGTAATGAAAAATTAAAATGCTACTGGCCCTTTACTCCCTTAACGCTCCGCGCTGTACATGTACGGGGCAGAGGTGCTGGGGGTGTATGAAGAGAGCTCACGGGCTGAGTCCTCTTTATAGACAGGTGGGGTTTGTTGCATATTGCAGCAAACCCCCACCGCTAATAACCGCGGTCGCTGCTTCTACCGATCGTGCCATTAACCCGTCCAAAAATGCCATATACTGCAAAACAGTAGTATTGCACTATATGGTAGGAATGATCAGACCTTCTATGGTTAATGTACCCTAGAGAGTCTAAAAAGTAGTAAAAAAAAAATTTCCAAAAAGTTTCAAAAATAATTTTAAACAAAGTTAAAATTACCCTAAAACTTCAAATCACACCACCCTTTCCCTATAAGTGACATAAAACATACTAAACAGTAGAAATCACAGACACAATGGGTATCGCTGCGTCCCAAAATGCCCGATCTATCAAAATATAAAAACGGGTATTGCGGACAGTGAAACACATTACGGAAAATAACGCCCACATGTCTGAAACACAACTTTTACACCATTTAACATCACATAAAAAATGGAATAAAAAGTGACCAAAATGTCGCACAGACCTCAAAATTGTAGCAATGAAAACACTGGCTCATTTCACAAATTACAGATCACACAGCTCCGTACACCAAAGTTTTTTTTCCAAATATTCCACATTTGAAATTTTTTCCTGCTTTCCAGTACACTACATGGTATAGTAAATAACACCACAGGAAAGTAAAATTTGTTACGCACAAAATAAGCCTGTGACTTAATACTACGTCACATGCCGTGAGCGGGTGCATGAAGAGGGCTCACGGGCTGAGTCTCTCCATAGCCGGTAAGTCTTACCGGTAACACCCGCGGGTATTTTCCCGCTGATGGCCGCCGGCGGGGCATGAAATGTAAAAAATTATTTAAAATATTAAAAGTCAAATCACACCCCCTTTCCCTAGAAACTGTATAAAATAAATATAACAGTAAAAATCACAAACCACTAGGTATCGCTGCGTCCCAAAATGCCCGATATATAAAATAAAAAAACGACTATAATCCGGCGGGACTCGAGACGGGAAATGGCGCCCAAAATGCGACTTTACACTTTTTTACTGACATAAACAAATGTTGTTTGAAAAGTGATTAAAAATGTTGCACCAGACCTCAAAATGGTAGCATGAAAACGTCGGCTCATTTTGCAAAAAAAAAATTACATATCACACAGCAACTGTACACCAAAGTATGGAAAAGTTATTAGCGTCAGAAGCTGGCAAATTTTTTTTCCCTTTTTCGTACACATTCGTTTAATTTTGAAAATGGTATTAAAACGCAATAAAACTGTATAAAATTGGTATCACCGCGATGCACTGATGAGCCCACAAGAACGTCACACACATGAATTTTTTTTCCGCATTGGAATTTTTCCCGCCTTCCCAGTACACGGCATGGAATAATAATGACATCATGGGAAAGTAAAATTTGTTACTCACAAAATAAGCTCTCGCAAGCTATGTACACGGAAAAAAAATAAAAAGTTACGGATTTTTGAAGGTAGGATGGGGAGGAAATATAGCGAAAAAACCCCTGCTTCTTAAGGGGTTAAAAGATTTATTCAGTAATACAATTGTGCTGCAAAAGTAGACACAACCATGGACAGTTATGGTGATGTTCCAGGAAAGGTTTTATGTTTAGTAATCCTTGACAGGCTTAAGTGCATTAATTTTGTCATATAGTAATATACAGGAAAACACACCATTAATGTACAACGCCATGAGCATGAAACTAGAGGCGACGAGCTCCTAACTTCTCCTTTTTATAGTGGATCAAAGAGCTTGAAATGTGACATTAAATGCAACAATCACACATGTTATCAAGTGGATCGGTTATCATGGCTCATACTAATGGGAAATGTTATATTTAAAGATAAAAGCATTTATTTTAACCCACATTAGGTGTATAAGCTTCTCCGTGTACGGCTTAGCTGTGGGCTTTACTGCATTGCAGAAATCGCTACCAACTTGCAGCTGCCAGCAAATAAATTACCAGTGTATTAGATTACTGGATGAGACTAAAAGGAGATTCCAGGCGGGCGAGAGTGACCCATTTGACAAGTAATAGGGACCGCTCTGATGGTCATGTTTAATAAAAGTAAGGAATGAGTGAATCATGTGCAGTCCGTAATCCTAACGAGACCTGCACCTAAAGGATATGTTGCAGAGATGTTCACACACCGAAACGTCCTATTTATGTATAAAGACATCTAAAAAAGTTAAAAATATAGAAAATCCCACATGAGATAGAGAAAAAGAGATGCAATCCTACAAACAACCGCAGATCTGGTGCAGAATATAAAAAAGTTTTAGTAGAAGTTTTTTCTAGTATGTCATATCTTCAACAACTAAAATTAAACAATCCATTAGAAAAGCCTCTTTTACCAAGTTAGATAAATGTGAAGTCCTCGGTTTGTGATGCCTTTATGGCTGAGAAAAGGATGATTATAAATCTACCAGGTCTTTTCATCAAGCATGGCACCATGAGGCCTGATGGAGGAGACTCTCGAAAGCGTTCAATGGTCATCACCATTAGGGGAACCAGAGCCTACTGATGAAATCCCTATTTTAGGCTTAAATAAATGTGTTAAAATCTATAAGAAGATCCACACAATGAAAAGTTTTTTATAAGTTTTTATTTAAATTAGTTTTCACAGAAAATATAGACAATAACCGTACCGGATCATACAAATAAGACAGACAAACGCAAATTTTTTTCATATTGTTATATATGCAGTTTTTCCATTTGATTGGCTAAGCTGGAGACTGTTAAAAAGTGGGACATTCTTCTTACACACTTAATGGACCCTTAAATGGATATTAATGGATCTTGTTGACAGTACGGTCGTTTGGCCCACCCGCCCCCCCCCCCCCCCCCCCCCCCCCCCCCCCCCCACACACAAACAATGTAACTTTCTCTAACTGGGGCATGAGGATGTTTCTGTAAAATTGAATACTCTTTATATATTAAATTCAAGTAAAAAAAAAAATAGGATTGATGGCCTAATTGAAAGACCAGTTGAAGAGCGATCTATTCTGGGAGCACGCAGCAGCCAGAGGGGTCCGATAGTAGTAGCATAGCGAGACCAACTATGCACGTTCACAGTACCCGTATTTTCCGGACTATAAGGCGCACTTAAAAGCATTGGATTTCCGTGGAAATCCAAAGTGCGCCCTTATAGTCCGGTGCGCCCTATGTATGGCGCTGGGCACAGGGCAGCGGACCATAATTACTAGGTCCCGCTACCGGAGACAGCAGATCTCAGCGGGAACTGCAGACCACGCGGCACGAACAACTTCTGCCGCGTCGGTCTGCAGTTCCCGTGGAGATTGCTGTCTCCGGTTAGCGGGGGACTATGTAAGTATGGTACGCTGCCCTCCTCCACCTCCCCCTCACCTCCCCGCTCACCTTTCCCCGCGTTCCCGTCGCGTATCGGCGTGCGTCCCGTCGCCGCGTCCCGTCGGGTCTTGCCACGCCCCGGACTCGCCACGCCCCCGGACCCCGCGCCTTATAGTCCGATGCGCCTATATATGTAATTATTACATATATAAGACGCATCGGACTAATGCGCCTTATAGTCTGGTGCGCCCTATAGGGCAAAAAATACGGTACATAAAGAAGCTCTCTCTCTGATTAAACTGGACATTGAATAGTCAGAGACCAGGGCTTCATATCTCAGGGAATGGTGGGGCTAGGAGGCAAAATTCAAAGTGCACCCGAATCAGTGACAGAGCCCTGGATTCAATTATATTGAGTGTGGTGAAAGTTCCTTTAAGGTTGGGTGTAATGAACACAAAATATACAAATAAAAATAAAGATACAAAAACCATTATGATTTGTCAAAGGGTACATTCACAAAGCCATATGCCTGCCCGGTTGCCAGCATGCTCTATCTTTTCCCTTTGTGAGGCACGAAGTGATGCCACACATTGCTGTTATACACCCCCCCACCACTTAAACGGCCGTCTAAATGACTCAAAGTTATATGACATAAGACTCTCCTGAATCCTATTATATGTTAATAGTAAATCTTGCATCTTCTTTTATTATAGGATGTTTCGTCTACGCTTCTTGCCGGCAGTGGCAGGGCTGGCAACTGTGTCCGTCGGTATCATGGAGTAGCTAATCCTGTACGTAACAGGCGAAGATTTATGCTTGCTGCATTTGTGGGAGCAACCGCAGTATTGCCAGTGCTGGAGATACTCGGAAGAGGTGAGTGGGGCTAAGTCATTCGTACTTACATACTAATGTCCTTTAAAGGAACCTACCACCCCGATTCTACCTTAAAGGTTAGAACGGGTGGTAGGTGGTTGAATGGGATGTGAGGATAGCCCTTTTTTGGGCTAATCCTCACGTCCTGGCTATCTTTTAGAAAACTTAATGAAGGCATATGTAAATTTTTTTAGCGGCTACTGGGGGTGGGAGTAGCCGGACATGAGGCTACACAGAGGCTACTCCACGCCCCAGTAGCCACGTTACTCCGCAACCATTAATATTCGGTGCGCAGTCCTCATAGCTGCGCACCCTCGTCCTAGTCCACGGCGTTCTGCGCATGGGCTCTGAGGCCAGAGCTACTGCGCATGCACAGAAGGACGCGATGCCGGGGGACTCGGACGAGGGCGCGCAGCTACGAGGAGCTGTGCGCCAAAGATTAAAGGTAGGCGAAGTAGTAAGAGTAAGAGTAGTAGTGAGAGTAACGTGGCATGGGGCGTGGGAGAGCCGCAACTAGTAGCTCATGTCGGCTACTCCAGCCCCAGTAGCCGCATAAAAAAATTGACAATTGCCTCTATTAAAGTTTCTAAAAAATAGCCGGGACGTGAGGATTAGCCCAAAAAAGGGCTATCCTCACGTCCCATTCATCCACCTACCACCCGTTCTACCTTTATAGTAGAATCGGGGGGTGGTAGGTGACCCTTAATGTTCATTGCGGACTCGTACATATTACACATGTTGCCCTCAATGTATGATTCCAGAAATTAGAAGTCGTTCAAATTAGTTGACATTTTGAAAACAGTCTTAAGGGGTTATTCCCACAAAGACAAGTTTCTCAGGATAGCAATAAAACACATCTCTAATATATCCTAAAAGGGGTATTCCGGAATAATCCTATTTCATATACAAATGGGTCCTTAAAATATAAAACTGAATATGTAATTAGTTGTTATATAAAATTTTGCTCCCTTAACAGAAAAATGCTGTGGCCATTCACTGTAATGAAAAATTAATGCTACTGGCCTTTTTACTCCTTAAAGCTCCGAGCTGTACATGTACGGCACAGAGGTGCATGGGGTGTATGAAGAGGGCTCAGGGCTGAGTCCTCTTCATAGACAGGTGGGGTTTGTTGCATATTGCAGCAAACCCCCACCGCTAATAACCGCGTCGTTGCTTCTACCGATCGTGCCATTAACCCGTCCAAAAAATGCCATATACTGCAAAACAGTTAGATTTCACTATATGTAGGAATGATCATACTTCTATGGTTAATGTACCTAGAGGTCTAAAAAAGTAGTAAAAAAAAAATTTCCAAAAAGTTTCAAAATAATTTAAACAAAAGTTAAAATTACCCTAAAACTCAATCACACCACCCTTTCCTAAGTGACATAAAACATACTAAAAGTAGAAATCACAGACACAAGGGTATCGCTGCGTGCCCAAAATGCCCCGATCTATCAAAATAAAAAAGGGTATTGCGGACAGGTGAAACACATTACGGAAAAAATACGCCCACATGTCTGAAACACAACTTTTACACCATTTAACATCACAATAAAAAATGGAATAAAAAGTGACCAAAATGTCGCACAGACCCATCAAAATTGTAGCATGAATGAAAACACTGCTCATTTCACAAAAACTAAAATCACACAGCTCCGTACACCAAACGTTTTTTTTCCAATTATTCCACATTTGAAATTATTTTCCTGCTTTCCGTACACTACATGGTATAAAAACAACATCACGGGAAAAGTAAAATTTGTTACGCCAAAAATAGCCCCTGCACAGCTCTGTACATGGAAAAATGAAAAAGCTATGGATTTGTGAAGGTGGAGAGCAAGAAAGAGAAAAAAAAACCATGCGTCTTAAGGGGTTAATCAGTCCGTTAATTCCTCTCTGTGGAGTAGACACAGGACTGGCCGCGGTCACATGTCACATTGCATGTTCTTGCAGTTGCTGGGCGGTCATGTGATGAGCACTATTTGGCTGTAGTCGGTGGTTGCAGTGCAATCCCGTATGGCCAGTTGTGGTGATGTGCAGTGATGGCAGTACACATCATTACTATGGTCACGAGCAAGAAAGTCTGTTACCTCATCATGGGAGCAGTGGAGAGGGAGGAGGAGTATCGAGAACTAAGGTCATGGGAGTTTAGTTTCAAGTGGCGGCCATCTTGGTGATAACTTTTCATACTTTAGTTAGGCAATAAAATTTAGTGAATCAAAATCAAACTATTTAGCCCCATTTTGGACTAATGACATTGAGTTGTTGTGTCATTCTTATTAAGAATCATGGGTTTTTGTAGCAGACGTTTAAATTCCGGGAATACCCCTTTAACCTCTTACCGACATGTGACTTAATACTACGTCACATGCCGTGAGCGGGTGCATGAAGAGGCCTCACGGGCTGAGTCTCTCCATAGCCGGTAAGTCTTATCGGTAAAGGCTTACCGGTAACACCCGCGGGTATTTTCCCGCTGATGGCCGCCGGCGGGGCATGGGCGCCGCCATCTTTCTGAGGATTGTCGCTCCCCGTGATGTCATCGGGGAGCGGCGATTCGTAGCCATGGCAGCCTCGGGTCTTCCGAAGACCTGAGGTGTCTGTGGGTTAACCCATTCATTACAATGTGCTATCTGATATAAATAAACAGTAAATATCATAAACACATTTGGTATCACCGCGTCCGAAAATGCCCGATCTATGAAAATATAATAACCGTTTTTCACAGCGTTTAAGCCCGTAACGGAAAATCGCGCCAAAGTCAAAAATGGCACTTCTTTGCCATTTAAAAAAATTTTATTCTATAAAAAGTGATCAAAAGGTCGCACAGATATTTGGCACAATGTTCCCCATTGTTTTTTAATAAGAGGGGCAAGGGATCTCCACACCAGGGTCTTACTTTCTCCATTGGCATAAGGAAGTGGCGAAGTAGACTCTTTTAATTTGGAGATATTGCCTGGGAAGATCGACTGTAATGCGAATTCTGGCAAAAGATGAAAGCCTGGTGGGCATATGTCCTTTATACAGTTTGGAGACGGGGGAGCGGGGGGGGGGGAAAGCCAACATATGTAGAGCATGTTGCCCTCTGCATCCCCGCACTGTGCCACTTTTGTCATAGGTTTGGCACAACTTGTATAAAGGGTTAAATGACAAGTTCAGTGTCAACATGGGCTACAAGGGTTGGAGCAGGAACCCAATAGGAGCATTTTTGTGGGAAGTGGTTAACCCCTTCACGCTCTGAAGGATATATCCGCCACAGAGCTATAAAGGGTATATGAAGAGGGCTCACAGGCTGAGCCCTCTTCATACAGAGATGGGCTTTGCTGCATATCGCAGCAAAGACCCATCGCTAACACCTGAGGATGGTGCTTGCACCGATCGCGGGTGTTAACCTCTTCTTTGCTGCCAGCAAAGTCGCCGGCGGCACTGAAAGCATGGCGGCACATGGACCTCCGATTGTCGCTCCCCCAAACGTCACCGGGGGCTGCGATCGGTTGCCATGACAGCCTTGAGTCTTCGTCTGAAGAGGCTGAATGGCTTCTGCATATGAGCCAGTGGCTCATTGTAACGTATAGTGTGCAGAAATGCCATATACTGCGATACAGTAGTATTGCAGTATATGTTAGGAACAATCTGACCATCTAGGGTTAATGTACCCTAGAGGGTCTAAGAAATAGTAAAAAAAAAGTTTAAAAATGTAAAAAATTTATAAAATATTAAAAGTTCAAATCACCCCCCTTTCCCTAGAACTGATATAAAATATAATAAACAGTAAAAATCACAAACACATTAGGTATCGCTGCGTCCCAAAATGCCCGATCTATCAAAATATAAAAACTGTTAGCTACTTCCCTGCTAGTCAGGGACAGGGGCCCCTTTGCAGGACAGCAGTGTAACATGGAGGGACAGTGCATGGTGGAGAGTACAGGAGGAGGACTGCATCAGGAGAGATCAGAGCTCAGCCTGTTACTTGTGTTATCTCTGCAGCCTCCTGTGTGACCTGACTAATGGTGGAGGGAGGAAAGGGCTGATACATTGCTATGATCCATGTTGGGAGAGGACTCCTCTGAGCAGACATGTCTGGCTGCAGTTACCTTGTATCTGCTGCTGTAGGCTCCTGTGGAGCTGGTAAGCAGTGGCCATCACAGCACAATCTCTGCCCCTCCTCCTCTCTCACTTCCTATTGGCTGCAGTGTGTCAGGTGATCTCTCAGTGTGCAGAGGAGCTGTGAGCCCGTGGAGTGATCTGTAGTGGAGAGCAGCTGACTGACTCCCTGTGCGCAGACTCGGCCAGATCAGCTGTTGCTCAGGACGGGACACAGCTACCACCGGGGGGCGCCAGCAACCAGAACAAAAGGAGTTATATCAGTAAGCCTGCAGATTTTGTAATAAGTGTAAATGGTGAAAGTACTTTTAACAATGCATTGGACCCAATTACAGCAATGTGCAATGGTGACACAACCCCTTTAAGCTACAAAATGGCTGCATATTGCAGCAAAGACCCATCGCTACCACCCATGGTCAGTGCTTGCACCAATCGTGGGTGTTAACCTCTTCTTTGCTGCCGGCAAAGTCGCCGGTGGCACTTAAAACGTGGCGCACATGACATGGCATCCCTGGGTCTTAGTCAGACCCAAGGCTAAATGGTTTCAGGACATTCGTTATAATGAGCCACTGGCAATATTGCAGTATATGGTAGGAACAATCTGACCATCTAGGGTTAATTTACCCTAGAGGGTCTAAGACATTGTGAAAAGAAAAAAAAAGTTTAAAAAATGTAAAAAATGTATAAAATATTAAAAATTCAAATCACCTCCCTCTCCCTAGAATTGATATAAAATATAATAAACAGTAAAAATCACAAACACAATAGCTATCGCCGCATCCCAAAATGCCCAATCTATCAAAATCTAAAAAAGGTTATAAGTGGCAGTGGCCTACGAGATTGGAAATGGCACCCAAATATCTAAATTGCGACTTTTAAATGTAATGAAAAAAATGTCGCACAGTCCTCAAAATGAAGCAATGAAAATGTCAGATAATTTCACAAAAATGACATATCACACAGCTCCGTTCACCAAAGTATGAAAAAGTTATTAGCGTCAAAAAATGGCATTTTTTTTCCTTTTTCGTACACATTCGTTTAATTTTTGAAAATGTATTAAAACGCAATAAAACCTGTATAAATTTGGTATCATCCCGATCGTAGCAAACCAAAGAAAAAAGTAGAGGTGTTATTAGGAGCGTAGAGTGAAAGTCATAAAAACTGAGCCCCAAAGAACGTGACACGCATGCATTTTTTAAATTTTTTTCCACATTTGGAATTTTTTTCCTACTTCCTAGTACACGGCATGTTATAATAAATAACATCACGGGAAAGCAAAATTTGTTACACACAAAATAAGCCTTCACACAGCTCTGTACAAGGAAAATATTAAAAAGTTATGGATTTTTGAAGGTGGAGAGCAAAAAATGAGCGAAAAAACCCTGTGTCCTTAAGGTGTTAAAAAACCCTAAAAATTCAAATCACCCCACTTTCCCTAGAAGTCATATAAATATAATTAAACAGTAAAAATCATTAAACACTAGGTATCTACGCATCCTAAAATGCCCAATCTATCAAAATATAATAACTGTTTTTCACTCCGTTTAACCTCCTGATGTGAAATGCGATGTTCCTTACTGGACATTGGCAGACCACTTTGCGAAGGGTGAACGCAACACACCCCTGTGTCAGTATGAATTGTTTCTTATGTGGATTTATGTCCAGATTTATTTGACAACTCCATCACAGGTGTTGTGACAGGACCTATATGTGAATGGAAACATAATATGGCATACATATAAAAACTCGTTTCGTAAGTTTACTTGATAATTTTTTTCCTGTGTCGCTGAGAGGTCATAAATCATTTTTATTCTTTATGCATGTTACTGAATAGTGGCCAATTTCTTTTACCTTAAACAGTAATACTGAAAAGGAGTAGGAAGGACAGGGCGAATTGAAAGGGAAGGAGGACTAGGGGGTAGCGGGATATTTCCTAATTTCATATTATTAGTTACATGAACATCATAATGAAACGCAGAACAAACAGACAGACATACACCTTTGGTTTGGATGCAAAATTTAGGACATAGCTTCAAAAGTGGTTAACTAAGTGTCGCTATTGGCCGGAAAACGTTTTGTGGAATAATTTTTCACAGTTGGACTTTAAGGTAAGAATCAAGAGCCGTACCAATGTCAGCCGCCTCAGAGACTGTTTGTAATTGCAGTTGGTCAAATTTTATCTTTTGTTAGCCCATGTTTATTGCACCTTGTTTTGGTTTTTGCGCCTTTGGGGCTCTAACCTGGCCCATTCTTTACCTCATCCGTCTCAACACCGAGAAGCTAGACCCCAGCGCTTACTTTATATAGGCTGCACTAGTTCTTAGGTGTACCTATACCTCTTTGTGCCCGCATGGTTCCATTGTTTTTACATAAGCGGGGCAAGGGGATTTCCAGCGTCACCGAGGAGCCTTCCTTTCTACCGTGCATAAGGAGAAGTGGCGAAAGAGAAAAGTAGAGCTGCTTTTAATTTTGGCCGGAGGGGATCTTGAACTGGGACAAGACCGACTAGTAATGCTGAGATGTCTCTGGCCAAGAGATGAAGAAGGGAGAGTGGAGACTAATGTTTTTATACCAAGTTTGGTCGAGTAATGTCGAATTGGCACCAGATCGGGAGAGGGGTATGGCTGGGGGGAAAGCCAACATCCTGGTGTGAGCATGGTTGCCTCCTAGCATCCCGCACTGTGCCATTTTGTAAGCAGGAAGGTTGGTGCGACACCTTGTATAAAGGGTTTAAATGAGCAAAGTATTCAAGTTATGGATTCCCCATGGGCTACTAAGGGTTGGAGGAAGAACAAATCCCAATTGTATTTAGGAGGCCTTTTTGTCGAGAAGGGGTAACCCCCTTCACGCTTAGAAGGATATTATAGCTCACAGAGCATATAAAAGGGGTATGAAGAATGAGTGGTATCACCGGCATCGTAGACCCATACATCTATACAGAGATGGGCTTTGCCTGATATAGGCAGCCACTAAAGGGTTCCCTGTAGGACTTCTGTGCCCCCTGAAAACTGCACTTATCGGATCGCTAAAACACTGAGGATGGGCTCAGTGATGCACCCGATCGCGGGTAGGGGGCTGTTGCTTGAGGTGATGTTTAAACCTATAACTTTGCTGCCAGCAAAGTCTGTGCCGCCGCGCGGCACTGAAAGAGAATTGTTGGAGGAACATGGAACTCCGATTGTCGCTCCCCAAACGTCGTTTCACACTGTGGGGCTGCGATCGGTTGCCATGACAGCCTTGAGTCTTCGTCTGAAGAAGGCTGATGGCTTAGCATATGAGCCGTAGTGGCTCATTGTAACGTAGTGATATGTGTGCAGAAATGCCCATATACTGCGATACACGTAGTATTGCCGTAATTGTTCGAGCCCACCTCTGCCCTCTAGGGTTAGGTGTTCCACCTCGGGGTTCAGACACTCGTCACCACCAAGTTTCAAAGTCATGTCAAAACTTTATCACATCTTACCTACTCATCACTTGGTTGTCAACAATCCGCCCGCCGCGCACCCCTTACCGTCCAAGTTGAGAGTACTGATGATGATCAACTACCTGAAGTAACGTAAAAATCACACACCCACATTAGGTAGTAGAACGCTAGCCCGTCCACCCAACAATTGGCATGCTCAACGAAAATATATTTTCTAAATGACCGCTCTCTGATCAGTCAAGGTTCTAAAAAGGAACTGCTCTAAAACCGGCAAGGGTGCGGCCTCGAGCAGGGAGGTAACATTGGCGCACGCCGCCACAATAAGCGCGGTCCCTTGTCCACACCATTTGGCCCCCGACAGCTAAAACACAAATGTTGCCCCAGAGACACCTGGCAGCGCGCAAGTGGATTCCCAAAGCTGTGCACCGAGCCTCAAAATGGTAGCATGAAAACGTCGGCTCATTTTCAGCAAAAAAAAATTACATATCACACAGCAACTGTACACCAAAGTATGGAAAAGTTATTAGCGTCAGAAGCAGATGGCAAATTTTTTTTCCCTTTTTCTGTACACATTCGTTTAATTTTTGAAAATGTATTAAAACGCAATAAAACTGTATAAATTGGTATCACCGCGATCGCACTGAGCCCACAAGAACGTCACACACATGAATTTTTTTTCCGCATTTGGAATTTTTCCGCCTTCCAAGACACGGCATGGAATATAACATGACATCATGGGAAAGTAAAATTTGTTATCACAAAATAGCTCTCGCACAGCTTGTACACGGAAAAATTAAAAAAGTTACGGATTTTTGAAGGTGGAGAGGAGAAATAGCGAAAAAAAACCCTGCTTCCTTAAGGGGTTAAAAGATTTATTCAGTAATACAATGTGCTGCAAAAGTTAGACACAACCATGGACAGTTATGGTGATGTTCCAGGAAAGTTTCCTGTGTTAGTAATCTTGACAGGTCTTAAGTGCATACTTTTGTCATATAGTAATATACACAGGAAACACACCATTAATGTACAACGCCATGAGCATGAAACTAGAGGCGAGGAGCTTCCTAACTTCTCCTTTTTATAGTGGATCAAAGAGCTTGAAATGTGACATAAATGCACAATACACATGTTGTCAAGTGGATCGGTTATCATGGCTCATACTAATGGGAAATGTTATATTTAAAGATAAAAGCATTTCATTTTAACCCTCACATTAGGTGTCTAAAGCTTCTCCGTGTACGGCTTAGCTGTGGGCTTTACTGCATTGCAGAAATCGCTACCAACTTGCAGCTGCCAGCAAATAAATCTACCAGTGTATTAGATTACTGGATGAGACTAAAAAGGAGATTCCAGGCGGGCGAGAGTGACATTGACAAGTAAAGGGACCGCTCTGGTCATGTTTAATAAAAAGAAGGCATCAACCTGTAAGGAATGAGTGAACATGGCTGCAGTCCGTATAAATCCTAACCGTAGACCCTGCACCTAAAGGATATTGGTGCAGAGATGTTCACACACTGAAACGTCCTATTTACAGATTCACCTCCTGTTATTAGACATCTAAAAAGTTTAAAAATATAGAAAATCCCACACTGAGATAGAGAAAAGAGATGTCAATCCTACAACAAGCAGATCTGGTGCAGAATATAAAAAGTTTTAGTAGAAGTTTTTTCTAGTATGTCATTATCTTCAACAACTAAAATTAACAATACATTTTAGAAAAGCCTCTTTTTACCAAGTTAGATAAATGTTGAGAGTCCTCGGTTGATGATGCCTTTTACTGGCTGAAAAGGATGATTATAACTACTCAGGTCTTTTCATCAAGCATGGCACCATGAGGCCTGATGGAGAGACCTCTCGAAAGCGTTCAATGGTCATCATCCATTAGGGGAACCACGAGCCTACCTGATGAAATCCCTATTTTAGGCTAAAATAATGTGTTAAAATCTATAAGAAGATCCAACACAATGAAAATGTTTTTTATATAGTTTTTTATTTAAATTAGTTTTCACAGAAAATATAGACAATAACCTAATCGGATCATACAAATAAGAAAGACAAACGCAAATTTTTTTCATATTGTTATATATGCAGTTTTTCTATTTGATTGGCTAAGCTGGAGACTGTAAACAAGTGGGACATTCTTCTTCCACACTTAATGGACCCTTAAATGGATATTTAATGGATCCCTTGTTGACAGTACGGGCGTTTGGACACCCTTGCCCCCCCCCCACACACACACACAAACAATGTTAACTTTCTCTAACTGGGGCATGAGGATGTTTCTGCTAAATTGAATACTCTTTTATATATTCAAATTCAAGTAAAAAAAAAAAAAGGATTTGATGGCATAATAGAAAGACCAGTGCAGAGCGATTATGCTGGGAGCACGCAGCAGCCAGAGGGGTCCGCTAGTAGTAGCATAGCGAAATGTAAAAATTTATTTAAAATATTAAAAGTCAAATTCACCCCCCTTTCCCTAGAACTGATATAAAATAGAATAAACAGTAAAAATCACAAACCATAGGTTATCGCTGCGTCCCAAAATGCCCCGATCATATAAAATAAAAAAACGGTATAATCCGGCGGGGACCTACGAGACGGGAAGAATGGCGCCCAAATGCCGACTTTTACACCTTTTTACTGACATAAACAAAGTGTTTGAAAAGTGATAAAAATGTTGCACCAGACCTCAAAATGGTAGCATGAAAACGTCGGCTCATTTTGCAAAAAAAAAATTACATATCACACAGCAACTGTACACCAAAGTATGGAAAAGTTATTAGCGTCAGAAGCTGGCAAATTTTTTTTCCCTTTTTCGTACACATTCGTTTAATTTTGAAAATGGTATTAAAACGCAATAAAACTGTATAAAATTGGTATCACCGCGATGCACTGATGAGCCCACAAGAACGTCACACACATGAATTTTTTTTCCGCATTGGAATTTTTCCCGCCTTCCCAGTACACGGCATGGAATAATAATGACATCATGGGAAAGTAAAATTTGTTACTCACAAAATAAGCTCTCGCAAGCTATGTACACGGAAAAAAAATAAAAAGTTACGGATTTTTGAAGGTAGGATGGGGAGGAAATATAGCGAAAAAACCCCTGCTTCTTAAGGGGTTAAAAGATTTATTCAGTAATACAATTGTGCTGCAAAAGTAGACACAACCATGGACAGTTATGGTGATGTTCCAGGAAAGGTTTTATGTTTAGTAATCCTTGACAGGTTTAAGTGCATTAATTTTGTCATATAGTAATATACAGGAAAACACACCATTAATGTACAACGCCATGAGCATGAAACTCAGAGGCGACGAGCTCCTAACTTCTCCTTTTTATAGTGGATCAAAGAGCTTGAAATGTGACATTAAATGCAACAATCACACATGTTATCAAGTGGATCGGTTATCATGGCTCATACTAATGGGAAATGTTATATTTAAAGATAAAAGCAGTTTATTTTAACCCACATTAGGTGTATAAGCTTCTCCGTGTACGGCTTAGCTGTGGGCTTTACTGCATTGCAGAAATCGCTACCAACTTGCAGCTGCCAGCAAATAAATTACCAGTGTATTAGATTACTGGATGAGACTAAAAGGAGATTCCAGGCGGGCGAGAGTGACCCATTTGACAAGTAATAGGGACCGCTCTGATGGTCATGTTTAATAAAAGTAAGGAATGAGTGAATCATGTGCAGTCCGTAATCCTAACGAGACCTGCACCTAAAGGATATGTTGCAGAGATGTTCACACACCGAAACGTCCTATTTATGTATAAAGACATCTAAAAAAGTTAAAAATATAGAAAATCCCACATGAGATAGAGAAAAAGAGATGCAATCCTACAAACAACCGCAGATCTGGTGCAGAATATAAAAAAGTTTTAGTAGAAGTTTTTTCTAGTATGTCATATCTTCAACAACTAAAATTAAACAATCCATTAGAAAAGCCTCTTTTACCAAGTTAGATAAATGTGAAGTCCTCGGTTTGTGATGCCTTTATGGCTGAGAAAAGGATGATTATAAATCTACCAGGTCTTTTCATCAAGCATGGCACCATGAGGCCTGATGGAGGAGACTCTCGAAAGCGTTCAATGGTCATCACCATTAGGGGAACCAGAGCCTACTGATGAAATCCCTATTTTAGGCTTAAATAAATGTGTTAAAATCTATAAGAAGATCCACACAATGAAAAGTTTTTTATAAGTTTTTATTTAAATTAGTTTTCACAGAAAATATAGACAATAACCGTACCGGATCATACAAATAAGACAGACAAACGCAAATTTTTTTCATATTGTTATATATGCAGTTTTTCCATTTGATTGGCTAAGCTGGAGACTGTTAAAAAGTGGGACATTCTTCTTCCACACTTAATGGACCCTTAAATGGATATTAATGGATCTTGTTGACAGTACGGTCGTTTGGCCCACCCGCCCCCCCCCCCCCCCCCCCCCCCCCCCCCCCCCCACACACAAACAATGTAACTTTCTCTAACTGGGGCATGAGGATGTTTCTGTAAAATTGAATACTCTTTATATATTAAATTCAAGTAAAAAAAAAAATAGGATTGATGGCCTAATTGAAAGACCAGTTGAAGAGCGATCTATTCTGGGAGCACGCAGCAGCCAGAGGGGTCCGATAGTAGTAGCATAGCGAGACCAACTATGCACGTTCACAGTACCCGTATTTTCCGGACTATAAGGCGCACTTAAAAGCATTGGATTTCCGTGGAAATCCAAAGTGCGCCCTTATAGTCCGGTGCGCCCTATGTATGGCGCTGGGCACAGGGCAGCGGACCATAATTACTAGGTCCCGCTACCGGAGACAGCAGATCTCAGCGGGAACTGCAGACCACGCGGCACGAACAACTTCTGCCGCGTCGGTCTGCAGTTCCCGTGGAGATTGCTGTCTCCGGTTAGCGGGGGACTATGTAAGTATGGTCGCTGCCCTCCTCCACCTCCCCCTCACCTCCCCGCTCACCTTCCCCGCGTTCCCGTCGCGTATCGGCGTGCGTACCGTCGCCGCGTCCCGTCGGGTCTTGCCACGCCCCGGACTCGCCACGCCCCCGGACCCCGCGCCTTATAGTCCGATGCGCCTATATATGTAATTATTACATATATAAGACGCATCGGACTAATGCGCCTTATAGTCTGGTGCGCCCTATAGGGCAAAAAATACGGTACATAAAGAAGTCTCTCTCTGATAAACTGGACATGAATAGTCAGAGACCAGGGCTATATCTCAGGAATGGTGGGGCTAGGAGGCAAAATTCAAAGTGCACCCGAAATCAGTACAGAGCCCCTGGATTCAATATATTGGAGTGTGGTGAAAGTTCCTTTAAGGTTGGGTGTAACTGAACAAAAATATAAACATAAAAATAAAGATACAAAAACCATTTATGATTTGTCAAAGGGTACATTCACAAAGCCATATGCCTGCCCGGTTGCCAGCATGCTCTATCTTTTCCCTTTGTGAGGCACGAAGTGATGCCACACATTGCTGTTATACACCCCCCCACCACTTAAACGGCCGTCTAAATACTCAAAGTTATATGACATAAGACTCTCCTGAATCCTATTATATGTTAATAGTAAATCTTGCATCTTCTTTTATGTATGAGGATGTTTCGTCTAAGCTTCTTGCCTGGCAGTGGCAGGCTGGCAACTGTGTCCGTCGGTATCATGGGAGTAGCTAATCCTGTACGTAACAGGCGAAGATTTATGCTTGCTGCATTTGTGGGAGCAACCGCAGTATTGCCAGTGCTGGGATACTGGAGAGGTGAGTTGGGGCAAGTCATTCGTACTTACTACTAATGTCCTTTAAAGGGAACCTACCACCCCGATTCTTACTTAAAGGTAGAACGGGTGGTAGGTGGTTGAATGGGATGTGAGGATAGCCCTTTTTTGGGCTAATCCTCACGTCCGGCTATCTTTTAGAAAACTTAAGAAGGCATATGTAAATTTTTTTAGCGGCTACTGGGGGTGGAGTAGCCGGACATGAGGCTACACAGACGGCTACTCCACGCCCCAGAGCCACGTTTACTCCGCAACCATTTATTCGGTGCGCAGCTCTCATAGCTGCGCACCCTCGTCCTAGTCCACGGCGTTCTGCGCATGGGCTCTGAGGCCGAGCTACTGCGCATGCACAGAAGGACGCAGATGCCGGGGGACTCGGACGAGGGCGCGCACGCTACGAGGAGCTGTGCGCCAAAGATTAAAGGTAGGCGGAAGTAGTAAGAGTAAGAGTAAGTAGTAGAGTAACTGGCATGGGGCGTGGGAGTAGCCGCAACTAGTAGCCTCATGTCGGCTACTCCAGCCCCAGTAGCCGCATAAAAAAATTGCAATATGCCTTCTTATTAAAGTTTCTAAAAAATAGCCGGGACGTGAGGATTAGCCCAAAAAAGGGCTATTCCTCACGTCCCATTCATCCACCTACCACCCGTTCTACCTTTATAGTAGAATCGGGGGGTGGTAGGTGCCTCTTAATGTTCATTGCGGACTCAGTACATATTACACATGTTGCCCTCATGTATGATTCCAGAAATTAGAAGTCGTTCAAATTAGTTGACATTTTGAAAACAGTCTTCAAGGGGTTATTCCCACAAAGACAAGTTTCTCAGGATAGCAAAAAAACATTCTCTAAATATCCTAAAAGGGGTTATTCCGGAATAATCCTATTCATATACAAATGGGTCCTTAAAATATAAAACTGAATATGTAATTAGTTGTTATATAAAATTTTGCTCCCTTAACAGAAAAATGCTGTGGCCATTCACTGTAATGAAAAATTAATGCTACTGGCCTTTTATCCCTTAAACGCTCCGAGCTGTACATGTACGGCACAGAGGTGCAGGGGTGTATGAAGAGGGCTCATGGGCTGAGTCCTTCTTCATAGACAGGTGGGGTTTGTTGCATATTGCAGCAAACCCCCACCGCTAATAACCGCGGTCGTTGCTTCTACCGATGTGCCATTAACCCGTCCAAAAAGCCATATACTGCCAAAACAGTTAGTATTTCACTATATGTAGGAATGATCATACTTCTATGGTTAATGTACCTAGAGAGTCTAAAAAAGTAGTAAAAAAAAAAATTTCCAAAAAGTTTCAAAATAATTTAAACAAAAGTAAAATTACCCTAAAACTCAATCCACCACCCTTTCCTAAAAGTGACATAAAACATACTAAACAGTAGAAATCACAGACACAAGGGTATCGCTGCGTGCCCAAAATGCCCCGATCTATCAAAATAAAAAAGGGTATTGCGGACAGGTGAAACACATTACGGAAAAAATACGCCCACATGTCTGAAACACAACTTTTACACCATTTAACATCACAATAAAAAATGGAATAAAAAGTGACCAAAATGTCGCACAGACCCATCAAAATTGTAGCATGAATGAAAACACTGCTCATTTCACAAAAACTAAAATCACACAGCTCCGTACACCAAACGTTTTTTTTCCAATTATTCCACATTTGAAATTATTTTCCTGCTTTCCGTACACTACATGGTATAAAAACAACATCACGGGAAAAGTAAAATTTGTTACGCCAAAAATAGCCCCTGCACAGCTCTGTACATGGAAAAATGAAAAAGCTATGGATTTGTGAAGGTGGAGAGCAAGAAAGAGAAAAAAAAACCATGCGTCTTAAGGGGTTAATCAGTCCGTTAATTCCTCTCTGTGGAGTAGACACAGGACTGGCCGCGGTCACATGTCACATTGCATGTTCTTGCAGTTGCGGGCGGTCATGTGATGAGCACTATTTGGCTGTAGTCGGTGGTTGCAGTGCAATCCCGTATGGCCAGTGTGGTGATGTGCAGTGATGGCAGTACACATCATTACTATGGTCACGAGCAAGAAAGTCTGTTACCTCATCATGGGAGCAGTGGAGAGGGAGGAGGAGTATCGAGAACTAAGGTCATGGGAGTTTAGTTTCAAGTGGCGGCCATCTTGGTGATAACTTTTCATACTTTAGCTAGGCAATAAAATTTAGTGATAAAATCAAACTATTTAGCCCCATTTGGACTAATGACATTGAGTTGTTGTGCATTCTTTTAAGATCATGGGTTTTTGTAGCAGACGTTTAAATTCCGGGAATACCCCTTTAACCTCTTACCGACATGTGACTTAATACTACGTCACATGCCGTGAGCGGGTGCATGAAGAGGCTCACGGGCTTGAGTTCTCCATAGCCGGTAAGTCTTATCGGTAAAGGTTACGTACACCCGCGGGTATTTTCCCGCTGATGGCCGCCGGCGGGAATGGAGCGCATCTTTCTGAGGATTGTCGCTCCCGTGATGTCATCGGGGAGCGGCGATCGTAGCCATGGCAGCCTCGGGTCTCCGAAGACCTGGGTGTTGGGTTAAACCATTCATTACAATGTGCTATCTGATATAAATAACAGTAAATATCATAAACACATTTGGTATTTCACCGCCCGGTCCGAAATGCCTGATACTCTGAAAAATAATACGTTTTCACACAGCGTTTAAGAGCACCCGTACGGAAAAATCGCGCCAAAGTCAAAAATGGCACTTCTTTGCCATTTAAAAAAATTTTATTCTATAAAAAGTGATCAAAAGGTTGCACAGTCCTAAAAATGATAACATTGTAAATGTCATCAAAAGCCGCAAAAAACGACACCTACCTCCTCTGTACTATGAGATGTGTGCTGACAATGCGCTTAGATTAACATTTAGCTTCTGAATTGTCTAGTAGCATCTGATGCATAGAAAAAGAGAGATGAGACAAATCAGAAATGAAAGATGCATGAGATGGATATAAAACATAATTACACCAGCTCTGATATCTCGCCTATAAAACACGCATCTCAGATCTGCTATGCCTTCCCCTACCCCTCCCCTAGGATAAAGACCTTATCTGTCTGTAGCTAGTAGAGTAAGTCTCTGCACGCTGCTTGCAGGCAGGAAGGGCCTGTTTCTGATCTGGTTTTGTAATGCCGGGGGATGGGCAGGAGGCAGAGAGCACTGCAGTGTGCAGACAAGAGAAGCTATTAATGAGAAGAGTATGACCATAGTCAGTAGATTTACAGTCAGATCCAAGGACAACCAGAATAGTGTACACCAGTATTGATAGAGACAGGTTGACATTATATCTGTGAAATGTGGTATTTTTGTTAATATCTCTGAATGAAAGAATTTGTTATTTTGTTATCCTGAGTATATTTAAAAATCTTGTCTTTGTGGCAATACCCCTTTAAGGCAGAGAATTGGCAGACAAGGCATGGTAAATTCCTCCCATTTCCTAAGTAAATTACTGCACTGCTCTTAGTGTTTTAGCCATAGGGGTGACTTGCAGGCCTTCCTTCATATTGAGTTATTGACCTCTGATGTTCTGTCACCTGAAATTCTTATCCCTAGTTAAAGCATCACTATTAATGTAATAGATAGGCTTGTGTAAAATCTAGGAACCTCAATACATTTGTCATTTGTTTTACCTTTTTCTTTTTGTTGGCTAATTCTTGAATGCTACATTGGTGAGATCTATTTACTGCATTGTGGTCATCTGGCTAATGGGTTACAGAGGTTCAATAGTTTAATTATATGGTTAGTGGGATGTATACTTAATGTATTGTGGCCTAATTGCCCAGTATAATGGGGATGGACTAATTGTACCATTAGAATGATTAGGATTTAGGCTTCTCTCAAGGGTGTTGTGTTATTTTTTTCAAATATGGGGCTTGATCTTTGTGCATGAAATCACCAGGTCTGTACCTTTTACATTTTAGCAGAGGCTGACCGACATGGAACTAGGTACACCACCCGAGGGACTAGCAGAGACATAGTCTATAAACAGGTCAAGCTTAGAAAGGATTCAGTTCTTAATAAATATATATTTAGACCAAAACAGTGGTAGCAGCATTTTGATTCAGAGTGTCAAGAGTCCCGGCCACCCGACTTGCCATGGTGGAGGTATACCCTATCTGTGGCCACTGACACCCCCCTAAGATATGAAGACCGCCTAGAGTGAGTATATACAAGTGTGTATAAATGTTTGTGTATGTATATTCTATATATGAGAATATACTGTATATGATGTATATAAATCATATGGAGGTATTTATCATATTACAGACACTCCAATAGCCCTGATGCAGCTGGATACATAAATAGGCTCAGTCCCGCTGCGGGGACAGGAACACCCCACACCAGCCCACTTCCCGGCGGGGCGCCTCCCTGGCACCTCACGTTGCAGCCAGTGAAGCCGGCGTAGTACAACCCTGCTTCAATGCTAAAGTAGCATAGGTACAGTGGATGTGCAGTGATACTGTCCGGCTTTGCTTACACAGCTCTGTACACCAAAGCATGAAAAGTTTATTAGCACCAGAAGACTGCAAAATAAAGTTTATTGAAATACAATAAAACCTATATAAATGTATTATCCCTGTGATCGTACTCACCCAAAGAATAAGGAGACAAAATAAAAAAAAGTTATTTTTTAAAAAGGGGGAGTGAAAAATGTAAATGAAAAAATAAGAAAAAAGGGCCTGTTTATTAAGAGATTATTCTGGCACATTTGTTAGGCAAATATTGCCTGAACTTTAATCTTGTCTACCACAATCTCTCTTTTTGGGGTGTATAAGGAAGAACATTTTGGGCTTAAAAATGCAATCAGGGGCCGATTTTTTTTTTTATACAGTCTGTCAAATTTGGGCTAATTTTTGGGGGGGCAGGGGGGCTTTGGGAATTATCAGCGAAATGGAGACATTTTTGGATGGCTTTAAAGAGAGCCCTGGGTATTGTTGATTCATACGATTCATACAAGGGGGTATGATGTAAGAGCTCTGTAGACCAATAGGCCTTTACTGATGTTTTTTTTTGTAAGGCCCATATTTAGGACCAATTCAATAATTTTGAATTTCTGCTCTAGTGGTTGGATACCATCTATATGGTCTGGCATAAAAGGAATTGGGGTTGGTTTCTAAAAATTGCATGACATATAAGTTTGTTTGCTCAGCAGCTATGTCCAGGAAGTCATCTGAAAAAAATAATTTAAATTGGCCAATTTCAGATTTTTGTACTTTGGCTCCTCCAGCAGGGGCAAAATCAAGTACTTGGGGGACATAGGAAACCAGTTACATTCGGGTGGAGATAAAACTGGTCTTATGGCCCTCCTAACCCAGCGAGGAGGTTCTTCACTATCAGATGAGGAAGAAGAGGTGTGCAGAACCATTTCTGAGCCTCGATCACTCGCTGATTCTGTGTCTGAAGATAACCTAGCATACGCCTCTTCAGCACTGTGCTTTCTTTGTGTCATTTTGTCTAATGCACTTTATTTGCAACTGTATCAATGTGAATACTTTTTTTTTCGTATTTCAATCTGACATTGATGAAGCTGGACTGACACTGATCAAAGCTGTCTGTCTGACTGTGAATAATGCTGATGGACTGGCGCTGACACTGACTGACAGCTGGACTGACACTGACCAACACCGATTAATTTTAACACCAAGGCTACATTCACACACATGTATGTTGGACGAATATACGGTCGATATACTTCCCATAAGCTTCTATGGGCTCACGGCCCTGTCGGGAGCGATACAGAGCGGCACCGTACCGCTCCGTAGCCCGTAGAAATTTAGGACTTGTCCTATCTTCCTACATAATACGGCGCTGTGCAGTGTATATTCCTCTCCGCAGCGCCGATGTATGCCCGCCGTACTAGGGTACGGTGGGCATACATCGTGTGCATGTAGCCTTTAATCGAAAAAAAAATAAACGAAACTGATAGCTCCCTCATTAAAAGCGAGTTAAGGGGACTGATGAGGGGGACTGTCAGTGGCTGACTGACACTGACTTTTTTGTTTTTCTTTTTTAGTTTTTTTTTTTCGTAAAAACAAACAAACTGAAAGCGCCATTATAGAAAGGGAGTTCTGGGGACTGATCACAGTGGGGCAGCTGTGATCAAGAGGTTAAAAATGGCTGGTTTTTTTTCTGGGAGTACAGCAGAAGAGAACACAGACACCGGGCCTCCTCTGCCCTCCTCTTGACACATGATCGCCATCCGATTGGCCGCTCTGTACAGAATGGCCAATCAGAGCAGTTGCCAGCATAGTGGTTGCTATAATAGCGCACTATAATACCGGTTACTATAATATTGCCGTGATCGTTACTTAGTGTCACTGTCACCTGCGACAATGACACTTTAAAGTTCTGACGTAACTGTACGTGATGGTGCGGGAACTACCCGCACCCTATGACGTAGAGTAACATCAAAGGGGTCAATTTAATTAGAAATGAAGACACCAATTTTATGTGTTGGATTTTATTATGTTAACGAAAAAAGTCAAACTTGTAACTCGTGTCATTTACTGGTGTGTGGGTGTCTGTTATATTTCAATTACTCTTTCGCTACTCTGCCTATACATAATTTCTACAGATTTCTGTCCTTTACCAGCATTCATCTAAATTACCTGGCCTGAATGCCGTCTGACAGGACATTTATCCAGCCGGAATCCATTTTCCTTATAATGAGGAACATTTGCATAGCAGCTGAATCAATCTTCTAAGCACCAGATACCAATTCTCATATTACAACTTTGGAAATATGAGGTTAACAGAGTTAATTTAAAGCAGGGAATGAATACGGAGAACTCATTTACATGGGAAATTATCCTACCAATTCCCAAAAAGGAGACTCTATAGAGAGGCATTAGAAAAACTAAAGATGATTAGTTTTATTTAATAAATCTGCCCCTTTTATCGGAACATTTGGAGACTGACCTAGTTTCTACAACAGAATGGACATGTAATGTTTGGCCTTGAGAAATTTTACAGTTTCCATAGGATGTCATAGTAAATTGTTTTGTTATGGGTCCCTTATGGTCGTAAATGTAATTTGTAAGGTATTGGTTGGTCACTGCACCCAACTTTACTCTTGCATATCTACGACATGTAGGACAAAGGGCTTTCCCAAGATTTACAAAATGTTTGGTAAAAGCAGGGATTGGGATGAGAAAGGAAGGGCCTGAATGGACTCTCAATCCTCATCCGATGGTCTTTGATGATCTTTTCCTCATTCCTGCACTGAGAAAGCTCAGTACTCTATTATGTAGAGCTTCAGGGTGAGCATGTGGACGACCCAGGATTTAGACCCTCCCAAATCAACTAGCTAGACCTGTAGATGGGGGGATAACAGGCAAACTTGCTAAAGCCTCTTTAATATAAGTATACCTTTATTTTATAATGATTTTATTTTATTTCTATTCACCATAGCAACCTTATTAATCCTTTGGAAATGAAACTCTCATATTGTGGATAAATGGAGATTGACTGCAGTAGAAAACATACTACATTAATCTCTAAGCTTTCTGCATCCAATATATTGGTCACTGAGTGCTGGGCCTTAATGTTCAACGTCCGATATATTGGACGCAGAGCTGATGCCATCTCTGCTCATATTCTTTGCAGGGCCGGCATCATAAAACATGTGGGTGACGGCTGTAACTAACAGCTGACGCCCCATTGTAACACCCGCGGTCAGACATCACGGGTGTGTAATCTGTCAAGTTCTGCAGTCAGTGCTACTGTGGCATTTAACTTGCCTGCTGGTGGCCTCTGTCTCACAAGCTCCCCCCCCCCCCCACACACACACACACGCCGTCTTCGGGGCTTTGCTGATCATTTCTGTGGCAGCCCGGGGTCCTAACCGGATTGCCTTTTTGAAGGCAGTGCCTGTAAGATCTGACTGTAACATCAGTTTTGCAGTGTTTTATCATGAACAAGCAATTACATGGTTGCTTGTTTATGTCCCATGGTAGAATTAATCAAAAAAAGTATATAAAAAAAAATGTTATTCAATATAAAATAATTTAGTAAAAATGCCCAAAACCCCCATTAACACATAAAATTAAATATGTGTAAAAGGTCAAAACCATAACACAATCGCCACACATACAGTATCACTCCGCCCACAACAATCTGTAAAATAAAACATTATTGAACACTGTAAAAAAAATGTCAAAGAATCCACCAACAATCATGATTTTTACCCATTTCATCCCACAAAAAAAATGCAATGGTACAAACTGCTACATGTCTCGCAAAAAACAAGTACTCAACCAGCTTTGTAGACAACAAGTGTTATGCCAATTGGAAGCAGCGATTTATTGTGAGAAATATTGTATAACATAAGAAAAAAATATCTAAGGCTAAATTTACACGAACGTATGCCCACCGGGCAGGCACACGTCCGCCGCGATGGAGAGGAAGAGGGGTGACCCTCCCCATAGAAATGCGTGGCGTACGGGCCGTGCACAAGGGGAAAGATAGGACATATTTTTTTTCCCTTTTTAGCTTTTTATCTTTTGAATGTATTACCGTTTGTTTTAATTATTATGAAGATCTCAAGGAGTTAACAATCTTCCTACAATCTGTTTCTAATAGTTCAGATTTGAAAATGGGTTGATATATTGGGCATTTCTAATATTAATTATTTCAAATTTCAATTCTAAAATCTCCTGGAAAATATGGAAAACCGATGTCCGATTTGTAAGCCGTGTGACGTAAAAATAAATTATCCAGACATTTAAAAAATGATGAAAATGTAAAGCAGACATATGGGAAATTTGAAAAATGGCAAATATTTCAAAAAGTTAAGTAGTTTTTAATTTTTTTAAATAAATAAACGCAAAACTTATCAGCCAAAATATACCACTAAAATTAAGTATGTGACGAAAAAACTATATCAAAATCGCTCTGACAAGCAACAGAGTCCAAAACTTATATCCATATACAGTAAATGGGTCTTGAGCCTTTACTTATAAACTGGCTACGTCCTTAGGGTGCCGCCACATTTGGTGTTTGCCATATGTTTTTAAAAACATTGCAGAAATGCATGTGTTTTAGATTACCTTGCATTTGGCTGGTTTGAAAGTGTTTTTCTTTAGTGCTGAAAGTGTAAGCAGCTGTAAAACTGTTAACACGGCTGTTTACACTTCCAGCAATGAAGAAAAAACTCTTTCAAACTAGCCAAATTCATGGTAACATGTAATTTTAGTAAAAACGCATTGCAAACCTCATATGTGACCGTGCTCTTAGAATTTTAACTGAGCTGCTGTGAGCTGGAAAAGGCCTAAATAGCATTATCCAAAGTAGTAAAGAAGCTATTATCCAAAATGTAGCTTAACAGCGGTACAATATCTTTCAATCTAGAATGGCAAAGGCTGCCGATGATTGACTTTATAAATGGGAATGTGAGTTTCAATTACTTTTTTAATATTTTATAATAATATTTGTACATGAAGCACCAGTATGTTATTCATGGGGAAAACTCCAAGATTCAAAGAATTACTTTACATAAGGCAAAATGTTGTTCACCGCTCAGATTTATGCGGCCTCTAATAGTGTCATATGTTACAAGCAGCAGGGTTGGCACCAGGTTTCAGTAGGCCCCTGGGCGATAGAGCCTTAAGGGATAGGCATTAAAAATTCAGAAACTTAAACTAGGAAATATTTTAGGGAACAGGAGACTGTTTATCATACCAACAGCCCCTTCATGGTTATGTTATATAAAGCCCACCTCACCCCAATGGATTCCTTATCTACAGCCTTATGTGGGCCACCCCAGCAGCTCTGTGCCCCGGTAGTTGGCCAGGTATGCCCAGTGTATGCGCCGGCCCTGATATGTAAAATGAGAGCTGTTAACAACTATGACTTGGATGGTAGTCAGAGATCCAAACCTTCTAGGGGGCCCATGGCCACCCAAACCAACCTAAACTAGCACCTTCACCAATAAATTCCTTGTGCATCTGTTCATGCTCTCGATACACGTGTACACAAGAGCCATTTCAGGAGTTTTGAAACTGCATATTCAAAGCAGGCAGAAGGGAAACATCCTCCATATCCCAGGAAGCTGATTCTAGTACCATATGTAGGAAGTGTCTTCCAGACTTGCAGGGTCTATAATATTCACACAGCCCAGGGCTCACAACCAGGTTTACTCTATTCCTTCTGTAGACACAGCTTCAGTTAATGGAGAGGTGGTGTCATGTCCGTGTTCCTGGAGTGTCAGGACATGCTAAAAGCATTGAGGACAATAATCAGAACTATTAAGAATGTGAAGGATTGCACAAAGCACATTATAGTTCTGCGCACAGTGTGTGCTTCCACCAGGTATCCGAAAGCTAACATGTTGCATAGACTCGGAAGAACGGCTTGTGAAGAGTTAATATGCCACAGCAATATGTTCTGCACATAGAAAGTCTCTCTTCTGTCATCTGCTGTCACTCCTGCCAGCTCTTCTCCAAGTCACTTAACCTTTCATGCCTCCGTGCCCGTGTGATTGTTTCAGTCGTATTTCACTCTCCAGATTGTTACTGTAATTGTTCTGCAGTGTTGGGTGAAACCCAAATGCCCTACAGTAGTGATTAATCCTGATGTAACATTGTGATGCTTATCTTATACTATTATCACATTCATTTCTGGCTGGAGCAACATGCAGAATAATTTTAGTTGTGATTTTACAGCGATTTATGTCTATAGGGAACCCATCATCTGGTTTGGGAGCACTAAACTATTATAATTGAGTCAATCTTTAGATGCTTGCGATATAGCCATTGGTTTATCTGCGGTATGTATTTGGTTGGTAGACAGTTCTGCAGCCTGATGTGGGGCCCAACAAGCTGGAAAGTTTCTCCTAAAGTGCAGAACAGGTAGTCCCCCGGGTTACATACAAGATAGGTTTTGTAGGTTTGTACTTAAAGGGGTATTCCCACACAGACAAGTTTCTTATATGTACTGAGGATAACAAAATAACACATTCTCTAATTCACTGTTATTAACAAAAATGCAGCTTTTCACAGATAAAAGTCCAACCTGTCTCTTTTAGTCCTGGTGTACACAATTTCAGTTGCCCCTAAACACAACCCTGTAACTTCTGACTTGGGGTTGGGGAAGACATCTTGCATTCTTGTGTGACGGCCATCCGTCTCTGCTGCCTGCACTCTAGCAATAAAACTGAGTAAAATTGTAAAGTAATCGGTTAAAATGATCTTTATTGTGTTAACATCATTAGGGGACTGGAATTAGTGAATTTTCTTTCATGGGAAAACCTTGAAGTTTTGTATGTAACAAGGAACTGGTGTGTGTTTATATATATATCTATCACACTCACCGGCCACTTTATTAGGTATACCATGCTAGTAACGGGTTGGACCCCCTTTTGCCTTCAGAACTGCCTCAATTATTCGTGGCATAGATTCAACAAGGTGCTGGAAGCATTCCTCAGAGATTTTGGTCCATATTGACATGATGGCATCACACAGTTGCCGCAGATTTGTCGGGTGCACATCCATGATGCGAATCTCCCGATCCACCACATCCCAAAGATGCTCTATTGGATTGAGATCTGGTGACTGTGGAGGCCACTTGAGTACAGTGACCTCATTGTCATGTTCAAGAAACCAGTCTGAGATGATTCCAGCTTTATGACATGGCGCATTATCCTGCTGAAAGGAGCCATCAGATGTTGGGTACATTGTGGTCATAAAGGGATGGACATGGTCAGCAACAATACTCAGGTAGGCTGTGGCGTTGCAACGATGCTCAATTGGTACCAAGGGGCCCAAAGAGTGCCAAGAAAATATTCCCCACACCATGACACCACCACCACCAGCCTGAACCGTTGATACAAGGCAGGATGGATCCATGCTTTCATGTTGTTGACGCCAAATTCTGACCCTACCATCCGAATGTCGCAGCAGAAATCGAGACTCATCAGACCAGGCAACGTTTTTCCAATCTTCTACTGTCCAATTTTGATGAGCTTGTGCAAATTGTAGCCTCAGTTTCCTGTTCTTAGCTGAAAGGAGTGGCACCCGGTGTGGTCTTCTGCTGCTGTAGCCCATCTGCCTCAAAGTTCGACGTACTGTGCGTTCAGAGATGCTCTTCTGCCTACCTTGGTTGTAACGGGTGGCGATTTGAGTCACTGTTGCCTTTCTATCAGCTCGAACCAGTCTGCCCATTCTCCTCTGACCTCTGGCATCAACAAGGCATTTCCGCCCACAGAACTGCCGCTCACTGGATGTTTTTTCTTTTTCGGACCATTCTCTGTAAACCCTAGAGATGGTTGTGCGTGAAAATCCCAGTAGATCAGCAGTTTCTGAAATACTCAGACCAGCCCTTCTGGCACCAACAACCATGCCACGTTCAAAGGCACTCAAATCACCTTTCTTCCCCATACTGATGCTCGGTTTGAACTGCAGGAGATTGTCTTGACCATGTCTACATGCCTAAATGCACTGAGTTGCCGCCATGTGATTGGCTGATTAGAAATTAAGTGTAAACGAGCAGTTGGACAGGTGTACCTAATACAGTGGCCGGTGAGTGTATGTGTATATATATTAACTTTTGTGTATATATATTAACTTTTATTGAATAATTGAACATTTTCACGGAAAAAGCCAATACCAGTACTGTAACAATAGTCATGGAAAATGTACATTAAGCTCTATTTCAGTAGGACCTTCAAGAGTAGTTTCAGAGCATACATGGCTGGTAAACAATTTGTTGGTCCAGCAGAGACTCTGCCACCATCAAAAGGAACAGGAGAGCAGGGCCCATACATAGTGTCTTCTGCTTTCTGACCTCTATTCCATGTTGTAACTGTGTATAGAGACTTTACTTCTGTAAAGTAGTGTTTAAACATTTTAAAGAAATAAACACAAACATTTCCAAAGGAAGAACAATATATAAGAAAAAAAGCTATCCATAGATCTCTGAGTGCCCCAAAAATAAAGTAAGGTTTATACAGTTCAGGGAGGTTGTCTCCTATAGCATCCCAAGAGGCCCAGATCGTACAGAACTGGTCCGTCTTTTCATATAGCAAAGCAGTCATATACTCCAATAACCGCATGTGTCGTATGCGTGAGTATAGATCTGTCAAGGTAGGGGAGAGGGGCGTTCTCTGCCAAAATAGTGAAATTAGAGTTTTTGCTGTGCTTAGAATGTGTAGGAATAGTCTAGATTGGGGTTTCCCTGATCCAGTTGGTGGAAGTCCTAAAATAAACGCCACCGGGTCTTTCTCCGGTGTTACTTCTAGAACATGATTTTAATATTGTGTGTTTCTAAAAAGGTTGACTAAGTGTACACTCCCAGAGTGTTAAGTTTATGTAATGACGCAGGCGTATGGTACCACGACATCAAAATCTTGTACTGGTTCTCTTTAGAGGGCTGATAAAGAACCTCTAGGGGCGTTCTCCCAAATAATCTTCCATATTGGCTCCGGTAACGATCTTCGGGGGAACTGGTATATTTTATTTTATATATTTTTATGCCCCCCTTGCTGCAGGACGTAGTAATAGTTTGTCCACCTGTGGCAGGAGGTTAATGTGTGCATTTGCATTGTGACATTGCATTTTAATTGCCAATTTGGCAGAACTACTTCTTACTTTTTTACTACGCCACATTTCATAATTATGTCTGGATTCACATGGTAAAACTGGAATCAGTTGTCTGCAATGAAAAATGGAGTGGGTTGGCAAAAAGTTGCAAAAACGTTGCAATTTAGGCACAAGACATTTTGAAGACTGAAAATGTAACTGCAGTGATCCATCCCCCTCCGCATTGTGTATTCTGGAGTTCTCTTTTAAGTTGGTTTTCTGGTCCCCCATGTATTTTTCATTCTTGGGATACATCGTCTGTATGTGATTGGGAGTGGTCTTATAAGTTCTATATACCTACATTCATTGGGGAGATGTATTGATGGTATTAATGTGTTGGTCATTAGACCAGTGCAGAGTAGAACTAGACAGATCTCTGCTGCGCCAGCCTAATCCCTGCGTCTGATGCTGGATGATTAATCTGGTGCAGTATAAGACTAGAGAGTTAACTTTCACCTCCTAGTAGTTGGTCTAGTTTGCTGCACCACAATATTGAATTTTCCGGCGCACTTTGTGGTGGAACTTTATTATTTATGGTGCGGAGATACCCCATTTTACAGAGGACATGCTCCTTTTTTGTAGGAGTCGGGAAAATGACCTTAAATTGGTCTAAAACTTTCAGTATATGTTGCATTATACGTACTCATTACTCTAGTTTTCCGGCGTAGACATATTGATCATTCTCCATTAATTGTACCATGGATGATCTGTAATTCCTATAATTTTGCTATACAGATGAGATTGGGACCATGAATCCTGCAGATGCAAGGGATTTATATAACCCTTGGTCCTTGTTTTAGGGTCCTGTTCTTTTTGTCGGTCTCTGTGCGATATTATATAAGGATATTTGGTCCAAGTTTTGAAAATTTTTACAAAAACTAGACATGTGCTGCAAAGCAGATTTGTCATATAAAACAAATTCTTCCATAAGCGTTCTGTTCTTATTTCTCTGTATTTTGACGGCTGAAAACCTTTGGTTAGAAAATAGATTTGTGATCCATAGCCATCAGTCAGTCACTGCTCACACCGACGTGACTCGCTTCAGAGAACATAAATCTCGTCCAGGAAAACACAAACACACAAATCATTTCTCTGATTCTCAGAGTAATGTGAAAAGAAACCATCTCTAGGAACACATGATGGGATGCGAAATAAATCCATTGCTAGAAGAGGTACATTTCTTAGTCTCATATTCTAAGAAGTTCATTTTTTGGGCTAGGCTCTGACATATTTGTAAGGTTGGGTGCTGTTTACTCTTCTAACACCATGTTGACGTGTACTGCAATAATGCTGCTACAGAAAATCCCGTTAGTTAGGGGTTAAATCTATGCAGTATGTGCTCAATTCAACATCTGCAATTCCACAACTTATACATTATCTCATACTATACTTAAAGGGGTTTGTCCATGAAACAAAGTTCTGAAATTTTAATCCACTCTTGATGCTTACATAATAAAGATAATTTTTAACCCCTTTACTTTTCTATTTTATGCAGTTTTAGTGCTGTTTTAACTCTTATCACTAAGTTATGGTCAGTGTTAAATCACAGAGTGTGGGCGGGGGCTCCCGAAGCAGGAACCTCATGATTCCTCTGTGCTATAAGATGCTGTGTGCTGACAAAGTGCTTAGATTATCAGGGTACAGGTTTTACTACTTTTTTTTAGATCCATGATATGTATATAACACACAATGATAATCTGAGCTCTGCTAACTCGCCTACAACACACACACAGTCAGCAGGGCTATATGCCTCCCTCCCAGATAAAGACCTTACCTGTTTGTAGCTTGTAGAATAAGTCTCTGCACACCGCTGCTTGCTGGCAGGAAGTGCCTAGGTCTGCGCTGGTCTTGTGATGCAGAAGGAGAGGCAGGAGGCAGAGAGCACTGTAGTGTGCAGACATACCGTGTTTCCCCGATAGTAAGACACCCCCGATAGTAAGACATAGTGGGTGTTTTAGGGGGGTAGGCTAATGTAAGACGTACCCCGAAAGTAAGACATAGTTAGAGCGGACGGAGCCGGGAGCTGCAGCCTCTTCTTGTCACTGCTGTAGCTCCTGGCCGATAGAAGACTGTGACCGGAGCTCAGCTACTCTGTACAGGCTCCGATCACATGAGGAGAGAGGAGACAGGGGAGGCAGCGTTGCACAGTGTGGAGTCTGCAGCATGGAGCCAGGGAGAAGCTTCCTGCTGTGTGCTGCTGCTGTCAGTGTTACTGGAGCAGCTCCTCCCCCTCCTGTGTAGCTGCTTAACTCTGCTACATCAGTACGATCTGGAGGGGGAGGGGAGCAGGGGAGCACATGTCAGCCTGGACCAGCCTCTACTCAGCCCTGCAGTCAGTGACACTGAAAAGTATGTATGTTATGTGTAGTGTGTATGTAGGTGTGATGTCTGATCTATATGTGAACATTGTGTGCATGTTTATTTACATGTATAATGTATGCATGTAGTGTGTGGGTCAGTGTGTTTGCTTGCACAGTTCTATGGTTTGTGTTTAAACAGCCATCCCCCCTCTGCACTGTATAATGCCCCTACTCTGTATAACCCACCCACACTATATAATGCCCCTACTTACAATGTATAACCTCCCTGCACTGTATAATGCCCCCCCTTACACTGTATAATGCCCCCCTTACACTGTATAATGCCCCCCCTTACACTGTATAATGCCCCCCTTACACTGTATAATGCCCCCCCTTACACTGTATAACCTCCCACACTGTATAATGCCCCCCCTTGCACTGTATAACCACCCCCTACACTGTGTAATTCTTGGCACTTGCTTTTATAAAACTGTTTGTTATGGTTAAAAGAAAAATCGACAATTTTTTTCCCAATATAAGACATACCCTGAAAGTAAGACATAGTGGGACTTTTGGGGGTAAAAAGAATGTAAGACACTGTCTTACTTTCGGGGAAACATGGTAGAAGCTATTCACAAGAAGAATCTGACCATAGTCAGAAGATTTACGGTGGTATCCAGGGGCAACCAAAATTGTAAACACCAAGACTGATAAAGACAGTCTGGAATTATCTGTGAATTGCTGTCTTTTTGTTTACAACAGTGAATTAGAGAATGTTATTTTGTTATCCTAAGTATACTTAAGAATCTTGTCTTTGTGGGAATACCCCTTCAATGTGACTTCTTCAGTTGCAAAATGGGCAGGATAGGTCTCTGGGTCAAGACTTGTTGCCTAAGATTGGTGTTTAATGTTTTAAAGTTGACTGCATTTTAGGGAAAACAGTGTCCTTACTTTTTAACTATACCATGAGGAAATCCAAAATCTGTGTAACTGATAAACTACTAAATGTTGAACTGTTTAATTGGCTATAGGAACTATATAGGACTCATTGAAGTCTATAAAAGGTCTTTGAACAGGGTAGAAAAGGAGGTGGAGATATCATTTGCGGATTCTATTTGTGTGTCACCCAACATTTGATAAAGATATATCTGTTGAAAAAGGATGTCTACAGAGCATGAAGTTCCAGACCATTATTCATTGTCTGCAGGATTATTTTATTATTATAGAAGGTGATCTGGTAAAATAAAAAAAAAAGAAAACCCCTACAAAATATTTTTAAAAAGCTTTATAAAAATGTTTTAACTTTTATAAGTTCTAGCTTTTTATATTTTCTCTTTGCTACTTGTGTGCATTAAAAATATTACTTTTACAACAGGGCAAATGCAGAAGCCCAGTCCTCAGTGAAGCAAAACGTGAGAGAAGATGACGATGCTAAGGGGAAGGAGGCGGAAGGGCAAGAGAGCGGTGATGACCAAGCCGTGGAGTCAAGTGATGAAGACCAACAACCAGAAGGGAAAAAGAAGAAGCAACGTGTAGGGTTTAGGGATCGGAAGGTACGTGGAAAGTAATGGTTGGTTTCTCATTTGACTTATTGTAAGATTATCAGGTGTGATTTTTAACTGGTGACAATAGCCTATGCTATGCAGATTTTAAAAATGCCTTTTATCAGCATTCTGAATGATTTCGGTACTAAAAACTTTGTAACGTTACCTGGATTCCTGCCAACAGCATATGGGGAGTCCTGGGGGGGTTATAGATGAAGCCTATGTGTGTGTCTGTGTTTCCTCATGCATTCTTCCTCTCCTCCAAACCAACCCCCTCCAGGGATGTGGTGCGGGGAAGTGGGGTGTCAGCTGTGGCTCCGCCATACTCATCCAGCTCCCTCCACACTTACTCTCCTGTGCACTGAGCAGGCAGGGCTGGGATTGGAATGTGTATGGAGGTTAGGAAGAAAGCCTATTGGAACCTGTTGCCTACTAAAAATAACATTCCTGGTGACAAGTTCACTTTAAAGAAATAAATCTTTAACAGGAGAATTACTACAATACTAATTTGGTGACTTAAATAAATACTCACCTCCACACAACAAAGTTGTGATTTTACTTAACCTAATAGTTATGTGAGGAGTGACTCCTAGCAGTCATATTATTGATTTCAAAGGCTTGGAAGACACAGACACACAACCACAAAATAGTACCTGGTTTAAACCAGGCTGTACCACATTTGCATATGCTCCACACGATAAGGGATAACTATCCGATTAGTAAGGGGCCATCTGTTGGGGTTCCCAGGAATCTAGAGAGTGGGGTCACCCATTCTCACTATATGATTGTGCATCCTGCCACCCTATTCTATAGTATTAGAGTGTTGGAAATCACAGAGCACAGTGCTTGGCTATCTCCGGCACTCCGATTCACTGATTGACAGAAAACCTGTAACAGCACCCCAATAATGGATGCACCGGAATGGAGTGGGAAGGTATGGTCTGATCTGAATTATCATTGTAGCTCCTTCTCCAGGAAGAACAATTCCTCCTGTTCAGGGAAACTTGAATTTATCCTCCTCATATCTACTGTATTGGAGCTACAACAGAGCAGGGAGCCATAAGTTAGTGATTAAATTGCCATGTTGGTTTGCCATCACTGTGATCGGGGATAACCATCGGATCCCTATAGCTTTGATTTTATTTCCAGTGCTAAACTACTCTCTACTTTTTATTTGGGGAACATCACTTGTGCTTTGAGTAATTGTTTTATTTTTCCATCCCATACACACACATGCGCGTTCCAAAACTATGTCATGAAAATGGTTGGTTGCTGTAATATACATGACTTTTAGACCCGTTAATGGCAAAGTAGATAAAATTGCAATGTTAGCCTTTTGAAACCGTCACATGTTTAACTTAATGCGTGATATTCTATTATAGCGCTAAAATATTAGGGTGAGTAATAGTGTTGGGAAATGAGTGTTTTAATACTTTTTTATAGCTATTCTATGTTGTACTGGTATGGATAGCTCAAGAAAAAATAAGGATGCATTGTCTAATCCTTAAAAAAGTATAAATGTCCACATTCTCTTCCTTGCTGCATTACATAAACATGGTGTCTTCAGAATGGAGATTTAAAATGCAAGTATTCTTGTTTATGCGCCCCGGTTTCTTAGAAATTGTAAGTCTGGTAATGAAAAAGGAAGGAAATATTCCAGATAAATCGTGGGCTGAAATTACTTTCTCAGGAAAATACCTACTGCAGGATTTTTATATTCATTTGCTTCAAACCCATTTCACTTGTTCTATTTTTATTGCATTATGTTTTATGTATTGTGTTTGCTATGCAGTGTGTATGGCTTTTGTCTATTCATTTCAGTGTGAGAATGTAATATGCATAACATCATAAAACACTAGCGTGTTGCTGTGTGCAGTGTACTGCATCTATTAAGATTACAACACAAAGCTCTAGAGGAAAAATAAAAATAGACTGTCGCTGCTGAATTTTGCAAAATGTGTCAACCCTGGCTACTTGAAGCTGACATTGTTAGAGGACAATCATACCTGTCGCACAGTTACACTTTAATGTACACATGCTATTATTCTCACTATTTTTTGGGATTTTATTTTTGAAATATCTCACCATTCATTATTGCACAATAAATCTTTGTTAACCATATTCCGGCACAATTATTAAAAGTGTCTAAAAGTAAGACAGTGCTCTTGTAATAGTTTAAGATTGTCTGGCTGTACTTTGCACCTTCTATTAGTGCAAAAAATTTAGCATTTTTGTCTGGAATTCTTTGGGCACTGAGACAAACACCCTTTTTTTCCCCTTTGTGAATGAGCACCTTTTGCCATAGCAAAAAAAAAATTTTTTCTGAAACCTTTTGATAAATTTGGTCAAAGGACAGTTTGACAAATTACAATTGAATTCTCTTGTAAACAGAAAAATCTACCCAGTTATATTTTGCTGTAGAAGAAATGTGTTCGAGCAGCATCCTTTGAGTATCCTTTGAGTTCGAGCACCATCCTCTTTCCTTATGCCAGCTTCTTCCTCTTGGTATCACTGGCAAATGGCTGGCAAATCTTTGAGCTATTTATGGTACGGATTGCTCACTTAAGCCTTGATTGTAATGTGTTCAAGCAATAGCGCCCCCCCTAGGGTTATTTAAGGGAACTTCTCCATGAAAAGGTGTTTGTCTTGACCTTGGCTTATCCACTGACTGCCTCTCAACCTGCCTGCCACCGAGCAGAGAATACACTTGGAGCTAGCAACCTAGTAGTACTTCTTTTGCACTGAAGTTCTGACCCCCATACAGGTGTTGAATGGCAAAAACCAGACAATATCGGGAATGGGTCCTAAATTAAATCTCTAATGCAATGTGTGCTACTGAACAGATTTAAAGTCAACTTAGGTGTTCACTATTAATTCTTTTGAAAGACGATGTCTTCAAAGCTTTTTGCGTGTGTGTGATGCATTTGTTAGTTTTGTTGGTGCCTATGTTTCTTTCAGTGAATGTTGGTTAACAAGGAATTTTATAATACTAGCTTTTTATGTTTATTATATTCCTTTAGAATACTGCCTTGTTCAAAGAGTTTCTTTCTCTTTTCAAATACAGTTCATCAAATAGATTCTTACGGCATTGACTAGACAAGGTCCTACAACCTCTCTCACATCACCTGCTTTTTATAGTTACCAGCAATTAAGTTATATTTTCTCATTTCTGTGTCGTGTTTGGCATTTTAGAAACGTAATTAAATGCATCAGAAAATCATAGAAAATAAGGTTAAGATAAGGTGTCTTACACTATATCCACATGCCATTTACATGCCATAATTGTGTGTTTTTTGTATATACCACTATTTGTAACTTTTTCTTTGTTCCAGGTGATGGAATACGAGAATAGAATTCGGGCCTATTCAACTCCAGATAAAATTTTCCGGTACTTTGCAACCCTAAAAGTAATACATGAATCTGGAGAAGCAGAAGTCTTTATGACGCCTCAAGATTTTGTGAGATCCATAACACCCAATGAGAAACAGCCAGAAAGTGAGTACTAATGTCAAGTGTTTTTATGTTGAATCAATTTTATTGTAGGTTGCAGAACACAGAACATAATACAACAACAAAAAACTTACTAGACTAAGTATATATCATACAGTGTAGGGTATGCATAAATCTAGGATAATTGCTGTACATTCAACAAATGCCCTGTAAGAACGGGATAACCTCTCGGGCAAGGCAGAGGATAAACTCAAAAACAGTGCCTGGAGTATTATATAATCTCTGGCATCCCCACCAGGAGGTTTGTTGCCCCCTTCCACAAGTAGTAGGGCATAGCATGACTTCAAAGATCTACAGTTGGCTCAACACCTAGAAGTTACATGTAACAGATAACGTTAGATGGAAACATGTAGGATAGAACACACAGGATGGGATGGGGGTAGCCACAGGGGTCAGGGGAATGGATGAAGATTCAGAGGTCTCCGACTACTGTAGTTGGGCGGTCCAAACCACTAAATATTAGGAAGCCCATCAAGTGATCTGATTTTCAAAGAGAGCCTTAAAATCCTGGGAGTCCCTAAAGCTCATCCACGGAAACGCACGCAGAAACCTCTCGTTGCCCTATGGTGTTATTATTGCCAGTTCCCCCATGCGAAATTGGTGGGACATTTCTTGGGCCCATTCAGTCATAGAAGGGCATGTGGTGGAGCGCCCTTAAGTGACGCACATGGATTGAGTGGTAGGTTGCCCCTTTAGGGGCACTCATGGATTGTGTGGTAGGGTGCCCTTTAGAGGCACTCATGGCCCCACACCAGCCCACTTCCCGGCGGGGCGCCTCCCTGGCACCTCACATTGCAGCCAGTGAAGCCGGCGTAGTACATCCCTGCTTCAATGCTGAAGCAGCATAGGTACAGTGGATGTGCAGTGATACTGTCCCGGCTTTGCTTACACAGCTCTGTACACCAAAGCATGAAAAGTTTATTAGCACCAGAAGACAGCAAAATAAAGTTTATTGAAATACAATAAAACCTATATAAATGTATTATCCCTGTGATCGTACTCACCCAAAGAATAAGGAGACAAAATAAAAAAAAGTTATTTTTTAAAAAGGGGGAGTGAAAAATGTAAATGAAAAAATAAGAAAAAAGGGCCTGTTTATTAAGAGATTATTCTGGCACATTTGTTAGGCAAATATTGCCTGAACTTTAATCTTGTCTACCACAATCTCTCTTTTTGGGGTGTATAAGGAAGAACATTTTGGGCTTAAAAATGCAATCAGGGGCCGATTTTTTTTTTTATACAGTCTGTCAAATTTGGGCTAATTTTTGGGGGGGCAGGGGGGCTTTGGGAATTATCAGCGAAATGGAGACATTTTTGGATGGCTTTAAAGAGAGCCCTGGGTATTGTTGATTCATACGATTCATACAAGGGGGTATGATGTAAGAGCTCTGTAGACCAATAGGCCTTTACTGATGTTTTTTTTTGTAAGGCCCATATTTAGGACCAATTCAATAATTTTGAATTTCTGCTCTAGTGGTTGGATACCATCTATATGGTCTGGCATAAAAGGAATTGGGGTTGGTTTCTAAAAATTGCATGACATATAAGTTTGTTTGCTCAGCAGCTATGTCCAGGAAGTCATCTGAAAAAAATAATTTAAATTGGCCAATTTCAGATTTTTGTACTTTGGCTCCTCCAGCAGGGGCAAAATCAAGTACTTGGGGGACATAGGAAACCAGTTACATTCGGGTGGAGATAAAACTGGTCTTATGGCCCTCCTAACCCAGCGAGGAGGTTCTTCACTATCAGATGAGGAAGAAGAGGTGTGCAGAACCATTTCTGAGCCTCGATCACTCGCTGATTCTGTGTCTGAAGATAACCTAGCATACGCCTCTTCAGCACTGTGCTTTCTTTGTGTCATTTTGTCTAATGCACTTTATTTGCAACTGTATCAATGTGAATACTTTTTTTTTCGTATTTCAATCTGACATTGATGAAGCTGGACTGACACTGATCAAAGCTGTCTGTCTGACTGTGAATAATGCTGATGGACTGGCGCTGACACTGACTGACAGCTGGACTGACACTGACCAACACCGATTAATTTTAACACCAAGGCTACATTCACACACATGTATGTTGGACGAATATACGGTCGATATACTTCCCATAAGCTTCTATGGGCTCACGGCCCTGTCGGGAGCGATACAGAGCGGCACCGTACCGCTCCGTAGCCCGTAGAAATTTAGGACTTGTCCTATCTTCCTACATAATACGGCGCTGTGCAGTGTATATTCCTCTCCGCAGCGCCGATGTATGCCCGCCGTACTAGGGTACGGTGGGCATACATCGTGTGCATGTAGCCTTTAATCGAAAAAAAAATAAACGAAACTGATAGCTCCCTCATTAAAAGCGAGTTAAGGGGACTGATGAGGGGGACTGTCAGTGGCTGACTGACACTGACTTTTTTGTTTTTCTTTTTTAGTTTTTTTTTTTCGTAAAAACAAACAAACTGAAAGCGCCATTATAGAAAGGGAGTTCTGGGGACTGATCACAGTGGGGCAGCTGTGATCAAGAGGTTAAAAATGGCTGGTTTTTTTTCTGGGAGTACAGCAGAAGAGAACACAGACACCGGGCCTCCTCTGCCCTCCTCTTGACACATGATCGCCATCCGATTGGCCGCTCTGTACAGAATGGCCAATCAGAGCAGTTGCCAGCATAGTGGTTGCTATAATAGCGCACTATAATACCGGTTACTATAATATTGCCGTGATCGTTACTTAGTGTCACTGTCACCTGCGACAATGACACTTTAAAGTTCTGACGTAACTGTACGTGATGGTGCGGGAACTACCCGCACCCTATGACGTAGAGTAACATCAAAGGGGTCAATTTAATTAGAAATGAAGACACCAATTTTATGTGTTGGATTTTATTATGTTAACGAAAAAAGTCAAACTTGTAACTCGTGTCATTTACTGGTGTGTGGGTGTCTGTTATATTTCAATTACTCTTTCGCTACTCTGCCTATACATAATTTCTACAGATTTCTGTCCTTTACCAGCATTCATCTAAATTACCTGGCCTGAATGCCGTCTGACAGGACATTTATCCAGCCGGAATCCATTTTCCTTATAATGAGGAACATTTGCATAGCAGCTGAATCAATCTTCTAAGCACCAGATACCAATTCTCATATTACAACTTTGGAAATATGAGGTTAACAGAGTTAATTTAAAGCCGGGAATGAATACGGAGAACTCATTTACATGGGAAATTATCCTACCAATTCCCAAAAAGGAGACTCTATAGAGAGGCATTAGAAAAACTAAAGATGATTAGTTTTATTTAATAAATCTGCCCCTTTTATCGGAACATTTGGAGACTGACCTAGTTTCTACAACAGAATGGACATGTAATGTTTGGCCTTGAGAAATTTTACAGTTTCCATAGGATGTCATAGTAAATTGTTTTGTTATGGGTCCCTTATGGTCGTAAATGTAATTTGTAAGGTATTGGTTGGTCACTGCACCCAACTTTACTCTTGCATATCTACGACATGTAGGACAAAGGGCTTTCCCAAGATTTACAAAATGTTTGGTAAAAGCAGGGATTGGGATGAGAAAGGAAGGGCCTGAATGGACTCTCAATCCTCATCCGATGGTCTTTGATGATCTTTTCCTCATTCCTGCACTGAGAAAGCTCAGTACTCTATTATGTAGAGCTTCAGGGTGAGCATGTGGACGACCCAGGATTTAGACCCTCCCAAATCAACTAGCTAGACCTGTAGATGGGGGGATAACAGGCAAACTTGCTAAAGCCTCTTTAATATAAGTATACCTTTATTTTATAATGATTTTATTTTATTTCTATTCACCATAGCAACCTTATTAATCCTTTGGAAATGAAACTCTCATATTGTGGATAAATGGAGATTGACTGCAGTAGAAAACATACTACATTAATCTCTAAGCTTTCTGCATCCAATATATTGGTCACTGAGTGCTGGGCCTTAATGTTCAACGTCCGATATATTGGACGCAGAGCTGATGCCATCTCTGCTCATATTCTTTGCAGGGCCGGCATCATAAAACATGTGGGTGACGGCTGTAACTAACAGCTGACGCCCCATTGTAACACCCGCGGTCAGACATCACGGGTGTGTAATCTGTCAAGTTCTGCAGTCAGTGCTACTGTGGCATTTAACTTGCCTGCTGGTGGCCTCTGTCTCACAAGCTCCCCCCCCCCCCCACACACACACACACGCCGTCTTCGGGGCTTTGCTGATCATTTCTGTGGCAGCCCGGGGTCCTAACCGGATTGCCTTTTTGAAGGCAGTGCCTGTAAGATCTGACTGTAACATCAGTTTTGCAGTGTTTTATCATGAACAAGCAATTACATGGTTGCTTGTTTATGTCCCATGGTAGAATTAATCAAAAAAAGTATATAAAAAAAAATGTTATTCAATATAAAATAATTTAGTAAAAATGCCCAAAACCCCCATTAACACATAAAATTAAATATGTGTAAAAGGTCAAAACCATAACACAATCGCCACACATACAGTATCACTCCGCCCACAACAATCTGTAAAATAAAACATTATTGAACACTGTAAAAAAAATGTCAAAGAATCCACCAACAATCATGATTTTTACCCATTTCATCCCACAAAAAAAATGCAATGGTACAAACTGCTACATGTCTCGCAAAAAACAAGTACTCAACCAGCTTTGTAGACAACAAGTGTTATGCCAATTGGAAGCAGCGATTTATTGTGAGAAATATTGTATAACATAAGAAAAAAATATCTAAGGCTAAATTTACACGAACGTATGCCCACCGGGCAGGCACACGTCCGCCGCGATGGAGAGGAAGAGGGGTGACCCTCCCCATAGAAATGCGTGGCGTACGGGCCGTGCACAAGGGGAAAGATAGGACATATTTTTTTTCCCTTTTTAGCTTTTTATCTTTTGAATGTATTACCGTTTGTTTTAATTATTATGAAGATCTCAAGGAGTTAACAATCTTCCTACAATCTGTTTCTAATAGTTCAGATTTGAAAATGGGTTGATATATTGGGCATTTCTAATATTAATTATTTCAAATTTCAATTCTAAAATCTCCTGGAAAATATGGAAAACCGATGTCCGATTTGTAAGCCGTGTGACGTAAAAATAAATTATCCAGACATTTAAAAAATGATGAAAATGTAAAGCAGACATATGGGAAATTTGAAAAATGGCAAATATTTCAAAAAGTTAAGTAGTTTTTAATTTTTTTAAATAAATAAACGCAAAACTTATCAGCCAAAATATACCACTAAAATTAAGTATGTGACGAAAAAACTATATCAAAATCGCTCTGACAAGCAACAGAGTCCAAAACTTATATCCATATACAGTAAATGGGTCTTGAGCCTTTACTTATAAACTGGCTACGTCCTTAGGGTGCCGCCACATTTGGTGTTTGCCATATGTTTTTAAAAACATTGCAGATATGCATGTGTTTTAGATTACCTTGCATTTGGCTGGTTTGAAAGTGTTTTTCTTTAGTGCTGAAAGTGTAAGCAGCTGTAAAACTGTTAACACGGCTGTTTACACTTCCAGCAATGAAGAAAAAACTCTTTCAAACTAGCCAAATTCATGGTAACATGTAATTTTAGTAAAAACGCATTGCAAACCTCATATGTGACCGTGCTCTTAGAATTTTAACTGAGCTGCTGTGAGCTGGAAAAGGCCTAAATAGCATTATCCAAAGTAGTAAAGAAGCTATTATCCAAAATGTAGCTTAACAGCGGTACAATATCTTTCAATCTAGAATGGCAAAGGCTGCCGATGATTGACTTTATAAATGGGAATGTGAGTTTCAATTACTTTTTTAATATTTTATAATAATATTTGTACATGAAGCACCAGTATGTTATTCATGGGGAAAACTCCAAGATTCAAAGAATTACTTTACATAAGGCAAAATGTTGTTCACCGCTCAGATTTATGCGGCCTCTAATAGTGTCATATGTTACAAGCAGCAGGGTTGGCACCAGGTTTCAGTAGGCCCCTGGGCGATAGAGCCTTAAGGGATAGGCATTAAAAATTCAGAAACTTAAACTAGGAAATATTTTAGGGAACAGGAGACTGTTTATCATACCAACAGCCCCTTCATGGTTATGTTATATAAAGCGCACCTCACCCCAATGGATTCCTTATCTACAGCCTTATGTGGGCCACCCCAGCAGCTCTGTGCCCCGGTAGTTGGCCAGGTATGCCCAGTGTATGCGCCGGCCCTGATATGTAAAATGAGAGCTGTTAACAACTATGACTTGGATGGTAGTCAGAGATCCAAACCTTCTAGGGGGCCCATGGCCACCCAAACCAACCTAAACTAGCACCTTCACCAATAAATTCCTTGTGCATCTGTTCATGCTCTCGATACACGTGTACACAAGAGCCATTTCAGGAGTTTTGAAACTGCATATTCAAAGCAGGCAGAAGGGAAACATCCTCCATATCCCAGGAAGCTGATTCTAGTACCATATGTAGGAAGTGTCTTCCAGACTTGCAGGGTCTATAATATTCACACAGCCCAGGGCTCACAACCAGGTTTACTCTATTCCTTCTGTAGACACAGCTTCAGTTAATGGAGAGGTGGTGTCATGTCCGTGTTCCTGGAGTGTCAGGACATGCTAAAAGCATTGAGGACAATAATCAGAACTATTAAGAATGTGAAGGATTGCACAAAGCACATTATAGTTCTGCGCACAGTGTGTGCTTCCACCAGGTATCCGAAAGCTAACATGTTGCATAGACTCGGAAGAACGGCTTGTGAAGAGTTAATATGCCACAGCAATATGTTCTGCACATAGAAAGTCTCTCTTCTGTCATCTGCTGTCACTCCTGCCAGCTCTTCTCCAAGTCACTTAACCTTTCATGCCTCCGTGCCCGTGTGATTGTTTCAGTCGTATTTCACTCTCCAGATTGTTACTGTAATTGTTCTGCAGTGTTGGGTGAAACCCAAATGCCCTACAGTAGTGATTAATCCTGATGTAACATTGTGCTGCTTATCTAATACTATTATCACATTCATTTCTGGCTGGAGCAACATGCAGAATAATTTTAGTTGTGATTTTACTGCGATTTATGTCTAAAGGGAACCCATCAGCTGGTTTGGGAGCACTAAACTATTATAATTGAGTCAATCTTTAGATGCTTGCGATATAGCCATTGGTTTATCTGCGGTATGTATTTGGTTGGTAGACGGTTCTGCAGCCTGATGTGGGGCCCAACAAGCTGGAAAGTTTCTCTTAAAGTGCAGAACAGGCAGTCCCCCGGGTTACATACAAGATAGGTTCTGTAGGTTTGTACTTAAAGGGGTATTCCCACACAGACAACTTTCTTATATGTACTGAGGATAACAAAATAACACATTCTCTAATTCACTGTTATTAACAAAAATGCAGCTTTTCACAGATATAAGTCCAACCTGTCTCTTTTAGTCCTGGTGTACACAATTTCAGTTGCCCCTAAACACAACCCTGTAACTTCTGACTTGGGGTTGGGGAAGACATCTTGCATTCTTGTGTGACGGCCATCCGTCTCTGCTGCCTGCACTCTAGCAATAAAACTGAGTAAAATTGTAAAGTAATCGGTTAAAATGATCTTTATTGTGTTAACATCATTAGGGGACTGGAATTAGTGAATTTTCTTTCATGGGAAAACCTTGAAGTTTTGTATGTAACAAGGAACTGGTGTGTGTTTATATATATATCTATCACACTCACCGGCCACTTTATTAGGTATACCATGCTAGTAACGGGTTGGACCCCCTTTTGCCTTCAGAACTGCCTCAAATTCTTCGTGGCATAGATTCAACAAGGTGCTGGAAGCATTCCTCAGAGATTTTGGTCCATATTGACATGATGGCATCACACAGTTGCCGCAGATTTGTCGGCTGCACATCCATGATGCGAATCTCCCGTTCCACCACATCCCAAAGATGCTCTATTGGATTGAGATCTGGTGACTGTGGAGGCCATTTGAGTACAGTGAACTCATTGTCATGTTCAAGAAACCAGTCTGAGATGATTCCAGCTTTATGACATGGCGCATTATCCTGCTGAAAGTAGCCATCAGATGTTGGGTACATTGTGGTCATAAAGGGATGGACATGGTCAGCAACAATACTCAGGTAGGCTGTGGCGTTGTAACGATGCTCAATTGGTACCAAGGGGCCCAAAGAGTGCCAAGAAAATATTCCCCACACCATGACACCACCACCACCAGCCTGAACCGTTGATACAAGGCAGAATGGATCCATGCTTTCCTGTTGTTGACGCCAAATTCTGACCCTACCATCCGAATGTCGCAGCAGAAATCGAGACTCATCAGACCAGGCAACGTTTTTCCAATCTTCTACTGTCCAATTTTGATGAGCTTGTGCAAATTGTAGCCTCAGTTTCCTGTTCTTAGCTGAAAGGAGTGGCACCCGGTGTGGTCTTCTGCTGCTGTAGCCCATCTGCCTCAAAGTTCGACGTACTGTGCGTTCAGAGATGCTCTTCTGCCTACCTTGGTTGTAACGGGTGGCGATTTGAGTCACTGTTGCCTTTCTATCAGCTCGAACCAGTCTGCCCATTCTCCTCTGACCTCTGGCATCAACAAGGCATTTCCGCCCACAGAACTGCCGCTCACTGGATGTTTTTTCTTTTTCGGACCATTCTCTGTAAACCCTAGAGATGGTTGTGCGTGAAAATCCCAGTAGATCAGCAGTTTCTGAAATACTCAGACCAGCCCTTCTGGCACCAACAACCATGCCACGTTCAAAGGCACTCTAATCACCTTTCTTCCCCATACTGATGCTCGGTTTGAACTGCAGGAGATTGTCTTGACCATGTCTACATGCCTAAATGCACTGAGTTGCCGCCATGTGATTGGCTGATTAGAAATTAAGTGTAAACGAGCAGTTGGACAGGTGTACCTAATACAGTGGCCGGTGAGTGTATGTGTATATATATTAACTTTTGTGTATATATATTAACTTTTATTGAATAATTGAACATTTTCACGGAAAAAGCCAATACCAGTACTGTAACAATAGTCATGGAAAATGTACATTAAGCTCTATTTCAGTAGGACCTTCAAGAGTAGTTTCAGAGCATACATGGCTGGTAAACAATTTGTTAGTCCAGCAGAGACTCTGCCACCATCAAAAGGGACAGGAGAGCAGGGCCCATACATAGTGTCTTCTGCTTTCTGACCTCTATTCCATGTTGTAACTGTGTATAGAGACTTTACTTCTGTAAAGTAGTGTTTAAACATTTTAAAGAAATAAACACAAACATTTCCAAAGGAAGAACAATATATAAGAAAAAATATTGTGTGTTTCCAAAAAGGTTGACTAAGTGTACACTCCCAGAGTGTTAAGTAGTTTATGTAATGGCGCAGGCGTATGGTACTACAACATCAAAATCTTGTACTGGTTCTCTTTAGAGGGCTGATATAGAACCTCTAGGGGCGTTCTCCCAAATAATCTTCCGTATTGGCTCCGGTAACGATCTTCGGGGGAACTGGTATATTTTATTTTATATATTTTTATGCCCCCCTTGCTGCAGGACGTAGTAATAGTTTGTCCACCTGTGGCAGGAGGTTAATGTGTGCATTTGCATTGTGACATTGCATTTTAATTGCCAATTTGGCAGAACTACTTCTTACTTTTTTACTACGCCACATTTCATAATTATGTCTGGATTCACATGGTAAAACTGGAATCAGTTGTCTGCAATGAAAAATGGAGTGGGTTGGCAAAAAGTTGCAAAAACGTTGCAATTTAGGCACAAGACATTTTGAAGACTGAAAATGTAACTGCAGTGATCCATCCCCCTCCGCATTGTGTATTCTGGAGTTCTCTTTTAAGTTGGTTTTCTGGTCCCCCATGTATTTTTCATTCTTGGGATACATCGTCTGTATGTGATTGGGAGTGGTCTTATAAGTTCTATATACCTACATTCATTGGGGAGATGTATTGATGGTATTAATGTGTTGGTCATTAGACCAGTGCAGAGTAGAACTAGACAGATCTCTGCTGCGCCAGCCTAATCCCTGCGTCTGATGCTGGATGATTAATCTGGTGCAGTATAAGACTAGAGAGTTAACTTTCACCTCCTAGTAGTTGGTCTAGTTTGCTGCACCACAATATTGAATTTTCCGGCGCACTTTGTGGTGGAACTTTATTATTTATGGTGCGGAGATACCCCATTTTACAGAGGACATGCTCCTTTTTTGTAGGAGTCGGGAAAATGACCTTAAATTGGTCTAAAACTTTCAGTATATGTTGCATTATACGTACTCATTACTCTAGTTTTCCGGCGTAGACATATTGATCATTCTCCATTAATTGTACCATGGATGATCTGTAATTCCTATAATTTTGCTATACAGATGAGATTGGGACCATGAATCCTGCAGATGCAAGGGATTTATATAACCCTTGGTCCTTGTTTTAGGGTCCTGTTCTTTTTGTCGGTCTCTGTGCGATATTATATAAGGATATTTGGTCCAAGTTTTGAAAATTTTTACAAAAACTAGACATGTGCTGCAAAGCAGATTTGTCATATAAAATAAATTCTTCCATAAGCGTTCTGTTCTTATTTCTCTGTATTTTGACGGCTGAAAACCTTTGGTTAGAAAATAGATTTGTGATCCATAGCCATCAGTCAGTCACTGCTCACACCGACGTGACTCGCTTCAGAGAACATAAATCTCGTCCAGGAAAACACAAACACACAAATCATTTCTCTGATTCTCAGAGTAATGTGAAAAGAAACCATCTCTAGGAACACATGATGGGATGCGAAATAAATCCATTGCTAGAAGAGGTACATTTCTTAGTCTCATATTCTAAGAAGTTCATTTTTTGGGCTAGGCTCTGACATATTTGTAAGGTTGGGTGCTGTTTACTCTTCTAACACCATGTTGACGTGTACTGCAATAATGCTGCTACAGAAAATCCCGTTAGTTAGGGGTTAAATCTATGCAGTATGTGCTCAATTCAACATCTGCAATTCCACAACTTATACATTATCCCATACTATACTTAAAGGGGTTTGTCCATGAAAGAAAGTTCTGAAATTTTAATCCACTCTTGATGCTTACATAATAAAGATAGTTTTTAACCCCTTTACTTATCTATTTTATACAGTTTTAGTGCTGTTTTAACCTCTTATCACTAAGTGATGGTCAGTGTTAAATCACAGAGTGTGGGCGGGGGCTCCCGAAGCAGGAACCTCATGATTCCTCTGTGCTATAAGATGCTGTGTGCTGACAAAGTGCTTAGATTATCAGGGTACAGGTTTTACTACTTTTTTTTAGATCCATGATATGTATATAACACACAATGATAATCTGAGCTCTGCTAACTCGCCTACAACACACACACAGTCAGCAGGGCTATATGCCTCCCTCCCAGATAAAGACCTTACCTGTTTGTAGCTTGTAGAATAAGTCTCTGCACACCGCTGCTTGCTGGCAGGAAGTGCCTAGGTCTGCGCTGGTCTTGTGATGCAGAAGGAGAGGCAGGAGGCAGAGAGCACTGTAGTGTGCAGACATACCGTGTTTCCCCGATAGTAAGACACCCCCGATAGTAAGACATAGTGGGTGTTTTAGGGGGGTAGGCTAATGTAAGACGTACCCCGAAAGTAAGACATAGTTAGAGCGGACGGAGCCGGGAGCTGCAGCCTCTTCTTGTCACTGCTGTAGCTCCTGGCCGATAGAAGACTGTGACCGGAGCTCAGCTACTCTGTACAGGCTCCGATCACATGAGGAGAGAGGAGACAGGGGAGGCAGCGTTGCACAGTGTGGAGTCTGCAGCATGGAGCCAGGGAGAAGCTTCCTGCTGTGTGCTGCTGCTGTCAGTGTTACTGGAGCAGCTCCTCCCCCTCCTGTGTAGCTGCTTAACTCTGCTACATCAGTACGATCTGGAGGGGGAGGGGAGCAGGGGAGCACATGTCAGCCTGGACCAGCCTCTACTCAGCCCTGCAGTCAGTGACACTGAAAAGTATGTATGTTATGTGTAGTGTGTATGTAGGTGTGATGTCTGATCTATATGTGAACATTGTGTGCATGTTTATTTACATGTATAATGTATGCATGTAGTGTGTGGGTCAGTGTGTTTGCTTGCACAGTTCTATGGTTTGTGTTTAAACAGCCATCCCCCCTCTGCACTGTATAATGCCCCTACTCTGTATAACCCACCCACACTATATAATGCCCCTACTTACAATGTATAACCTCCCTGCACTGTATAATGCCCCCCCTTACACTGTATAATGCCCCCCTTACACTGTATAATGCCCCCCCTTACACTGTATAATGCCCCCCTTACACTGTATAATGCCCCCCCTTACACTGTATAACCTCCCACACTGTATAATGCCCCCCCTTGCACTGTATAACCACCCCCTACACTGTGTAATTCTTGGCACTTGCTTTTATAAAACTGTTTGTTATGGTTAAAAGAAAAATCGACAATTTTTTTCCCAATATAAGACATACCCTGAAAGTAAGACATAGTGGGACTTTTGGGGGTAAAAAGAATGTAAGACACTGTCTTACTTTCGGGGAAACATGGTAGAAGCTATTCACAAGAAGAATCTGACCATAGTCAGAAGATTTACGGTGGTATCCAGGGGCAACCAAAATTGTAAACACCAAGACTGATAAAGACAGTTTAAAATTATATGTGAATTGCTGTCTTTTTGTTTACAACAGTGAATTAGAAAATGTTATTTTGTTATCCTAAGTACTGTATACTTAAGAATCTTGTCTTCGTGGGAATACCCCTTCAATGTGACTTCTTCAGTTGCAAAACGTGCAGGATAGGTCTCTGGGTCAAGACTTGTTGCCTAAGATTGGTGTTTAATGTTTTAAAGTTGACTGCATTTTAGGGAAAACAGTGTCCTTACTTTTTAACTATACCATGAGGAAATCCAAAATCTGTGTAACTGATAAACTACTAAATGTTGAACTGTTTAATTGGCTATAGGAACTATATAGGACTCATTGAAGTCTATAAAAGGTCTTTGAACAGGGTAGAAAAGGAGGTGGAGATATCATTTGCGGATTCTATTTGTGTGTCACCCAACATTTGATAAAGATATATCTGTTGAAAAAGGATGTCTACAGAGCATGAAGTTCCAGACCATTATTCATTGTCTGCAGGATTATTTTATTATTATAGAAGGTGATCTGGTAAAATAAAAAAAAAAGAAAACCCCTACAAAATATTTTTAAAAAGCTTTATAAAAATGTTTTAACTTTTATAAGTTCTAGCTTTTTATATTTTCTCTTTGCTACTTGTGTGCATTAAAAATATTACTTTTACAACAGGGCAAATGCAGAAGCCCAGTCCTCAGTAAAGCACAACGTGAGAGAAGATGACGATGCTAAGGGGAAGGAGGCGGAAGGGCAAGAGAGCGGTGATGACCAAGCCGTGGAGTCAAGTGATGAAGACCAACAACCAGAAGGGAAAAAGAAGAAGCAACGTGTAGGGTTTAGGGATCGGAAGGTACGTGGAAAGTAATGGTTTGTTTCTCATTTGACTTATTGTAAGATTATCAGGTGTGATTTTTAACTGGTGACAATAGCCTATGCTATGCAGATTTTAAAAATGCCTTTTATCAGCATTCTGAATGATTTCGGTACTAAAAACTTTGTAACGTTACCTGGATTCCTGCCAACAGCATATGGGGAGTCCTGGGGGGGTTATAGATGAAGCCTATGTGTGTGTCTGTGTTTCCTCATGCATTCTTCCTCTCCTCCAAACCAACCCCCTCCAGGGATGTGGTGCGGGGAAGTGGGGTGTCAGCTGTGGCTCCGCCATACTCATCCAGCTCCCTCCACACTTACTCTCCTGTGCACTGAGCAGGCAGGGCTGGGATTGGAATGTGTATGGAGGTTAGGAAGAAAGCCTATTGGAACCTGTTGCCTACTAAAAATAACATTCCTGGTGACAAGTTCACTTTAAAGAAATAAATCTTTAACAGGAGAATTACTACAATACTAATTTGGTGACTTAAATAAATACTCACCTCCACACAACAAAGTTGTGATTTTACTTAACCTAATAGTTATGTGAGGAGTGACTCCTAGCAGTCATATTATTGATTTCAAAGGCTTGGAAGACACAGACACACAACCACAAAATAGTACCTGGTTTAAACCAGGCTGTACCACATTTGCATATGCTCCACACGATAAGGGATAACTATCCGATTAGTAAGGGGCCATCTGTTGGGGTTCCCAGGAATCTAGAGAGTGGGGTCACCCATTCTCACTATATGATTGTGCATCCTGCCACCCTATTCTATAGTATTAGAGTGTTGGAAATCACAGAGCACAGTGCTTGGCTATCTCCGGCACTCCGATTCACTGATTGACAGAAAACCTGTAACAGCACCCCAATAATGGATGCACCGGAATGGAGTGGGAAGGTATGGTCTGATCTGAATTATCATTGTAGCTCCTTCTCCAGGAAGAACAATTCCTCCTGTTCAGGGAAACTTGAATTTATCCTCCTCATATCTACTGTATTGGAGCTACAACAGAGCAGGGAGCCATAAGTTAGTGATTAAATTGCCATGTTGGTTTGCCATCACTGTGATCGGGGATAACCATCGGATCCCTATAGCTTTGATTTTATTTCCAGTGCTAAACTACTCTCTACTTTTTATTTGGGGAACATCACTTGTGCTTTGAGTAATTGTTTTATTTTTCCATCCCATACACACACATGCGCGTTCCAAAACTATGTCATGAAAATGGTTGGTTGCTGTAATATACATGACTTTTAGACCCGTTAATGGCAAAGTAGATAAAATTGCAATGTTAGCCTTTTGAAACCGTCACATGTTTAACTTAATGCGTGATATTCTATTATAGCGCTAAAATATTAGGGTGAGTAATAGTGTTGGGAAATGAGTGTTTTAATACTTTTTTATAGCTATTCTATGTTGTACTGGTATGGATAGCTCAAGAAAAAATAAGGATGCATTGTCTAATCCTTAAAAAAGTATAAATGTCCACATTCTCTTCCTTGCTGCATTACATAAACATGGTGTCTTCAGAATGGAGATTTAAAATGCAAGTATTCTTGTTTATGCGCCCCGGTTTCTTAGAAATTGTAAGTCTGGTAATGAAAAAGGAAGGAAATATTCCAGATAAATCGTGGGCTGAAATTACTTTCTCAGGAAAATACCTACTGCAGGATTTTTATATTCATTTGCTTCAAACCCATTTCACTTGTTCTATTTTTATTGCATTATGTTTTATGTATTGTGTTTGCTATGCAGTGTGTATGGCTTTTGTCTATTCATTTCAGTGTGAGAATGTAATATGCATAACATCATAAAACACTAGCGTGTTGCTGTGTGCAGTGTACTGCATCTATTAAGATTACAACACAAAGCTCTAGAGGAAAAATAAAAATAGACTGTCGCTGCTGAATTTTGCAAAATGTGTCAACCCTGGCTACTTGAAGCTGACATTGTTAGAGGACAATCATACCTGTCGCACAGTTACACTTTAATGTACACATGCTATTATTCTCACTATTTTTTGGGATTTTATTTTTGAAATATCTCACCATTCATTATTGCACAATAAATCTTTGTTAGCCATATTCCGGCACATTTATTGTCTGGCTGTACTTTGCACCTTCTATTAGTGCAAAAAATTTAGGATTTTTGTCTGGAATTCTTTGGGCACTGAGACAAACACCCTTTTTTTCCCCTTTGTGAATGAGCACCTTTTGCCATAGCAAAAAAAAAATTTTTTCTGAAACCTTTTGATAAATTTGGTCAAAGGACAGTTTGACAAATTACAATTGAATTCTCTTGTAAACAGAAAAATCTACCCAGTTATATTTTGCTGTAGAAGAAATGTGTTCGAGCAGCATCCTTTGAGTATCCTTTGAGTTCGAGCACCATCCTCTTTCCTTATGCCAGCTTCTTCCTCTTGGTATCACTGGCAAATGGCTGGCAAATCTTTGAGCTATTTATGGTACGGATTGCTCACTTAAGCCTTGATTGTAATGTGTTCAAGCAATAGCGCCCCCCCTAGGGTTATTTAAGGGAACTTCTCCATGAAAAGGTGTTTGTCTTGACCTTGGCTTATCCACTGACTGCCTCTCAACCTGCCTGCCACCGAGCAGAGAATACACTTGGAGCTAGCAACCTAGTAGTACTTCTTTTGCACTGAAGTTCTGACCCCCATACAGGTGTTGAATGGCAAAAACCAGACAATATTGGGAATGGGTCCTAAATTAAATCTCTAATGCAATGTGTGCTACTGAACAGATTTAAAGTCAACTTGGGTCTTCACTATTAATTCTTTTGAAAGACGATGTCTCCAAAGCTTTTTGCGTGTGTGTGATGCATGTGTTAGTTTTGTTGGTGCCTATGTTTGTTTCAGTGAATGTTGGTTAACAAGGAATTTTATTATACTAGCTTTTTATGTTTATTATATTCCTTTAGAATACTGCCTTGTTCAAACAGTTTCTTTCTCTTTTCAAATACAGTTCATCAAATAGATTCTTACGGCATTGACTAGACAAGGTTAAAGGCTGTGTCCTACAACCTCTCTCACATCACCTGCTTTTTATAGTTACCAGCAATTAAGTTATATTTTCTCAATTCTGTGTCGTGTTTGACATTTTAGAAACGTAATTAAATGCATCAGAAAATCATAGAAAATAAGGTTAAGATAAGGTGTCTTACACTATATCCACATGCCATTTGTATGCCATAATTGTGTGTTTTTTGTATATACCGCTATTTGTAACTTTTTCTTTGTTCCAGGTGATGGAATACGAGAATAGAATTCGGGCTTATTCAACTCCAGATAAAATTTTCCGATACTTTGCTACCCTAAAAGTAATACATGAATCTGGAGAAGCAGAAGTCTTTATGACGCCTCAAGATTTTGTGAGATCCATAACACCCAATGAGAAACAGCCAGAAAGTGAGTAATAATGTCAAGTGTTTTTATGTTGAATCAATTTTATTGTAGGTTGCAGAACACAGAACATAATACAACAAAAAAAACCTATCATACAGTGTAGGGTATGCATAAATCTAGGATAATTGCTGTACATTCAACAAATGCCCTGTAAGAACGGGATAACCTCTCGGGCAAGGCAGAGGATAAACTCAAAAACAGTGCCTGGAGTATTATATAATCTCTGGCATCCCCACCAGGAGGTTTGTCGCCCCCTTCCACAAGTAGTAGGGCATAGCATGACTTCAAAGATCTACAGTTGGCTCAACACCTAGAAGTTACATGTAACAGATAACGTTAGATGGAAACATGTAGGATAGAACACATGGGATGGGATGGGGGTAGCTACAGGGGTCAGGGGAATGGATGAAGATACAGAGGTCTCTGACTACAGTAGTTGGGCGGTCCAAACCACGAAATATTAGGAAGCCCATCAAGTGATCTGATTTTCAAAGAGAGCCTTAAAATCCTGGGAGTCCCTAAAGCTCATCCACGGAAACGCACGCAGAAACCTCTCGTTGCCCTATGGTGTTATTATTGCCAGTTCCCCCATGCGAAATTGGTGGGACATTTCTTGGGCCCATTCAGTCATAGAAGGGCATGTGGTGGAGCGCCCTTAAGTGACGCACATGGATTGAGTGGTAGGTTGCCCCTTTAGGGGCACTCATGGATTGTGTGGTAGGGTGCCCTTTAGAGGCACTCATGGCCCCACACCAGCCCACTTCCCGGCGGGGCGCCTCCCTGGCACCTCACATTGCAGCCAGTGAAGCCGGCGTAGTACATCCCTGCTTCAATGCTGAAGCAGCATAGGTACAGTGGATGTGCAGTGATACTGTCCCGGCTTTGCTTACACAGCTCTGTACACCAAAGCATGAAAAGTTTATTAGCACCAGAAGACAGCAAAATAAAGTTTATTGAAATACAATAAAACCTATATAAATGTATTATCCCTGTGATCGTACTCACCCAAAGAATAAGGAGACAAAATAAAAAAAAGTTATTTTTTAAAAAGGGGGAGTGAAAAATGTAAATGAAAAAATAAGAAAAAAGGGCCTGTTTATTAAGAGATTATTCTGGCACATTTGTTAGGCAAATATTGCCTGAACTTTAATCTTGTCTACCACAATCTCTCTTTTTGGGGTGTATAAGGAAGAACATTTTGGGCTTAAAAATGCAATCAGGGGCCGATTTTTTTTTTTATACAGTCTGTCAAATTTGGGCTAATTTTTGGGGGGGCAGGGGGGCTTTGGGAATTATCAGCGAAATGGAGACATTTTTGGATGGCTTTAAAGAGAGCCCTGGGTATTGTTGATTCATACGATTCATACAAGGGGGTATGATGTAAGAGCTCTGTAGACCAATAGGCCTTTACTGATGTTTTTTTTTGTAAGGCCCATATTTAGGACCAATTCAATAATTTTGAATTTCTGCTCTAGTGGTTGGATACCATCTATATGGTCTGGCATAAAAGGAATTGGGGTTGGTTTCTAAAAATTGCATGACATATAAGTTTGTTTGCTCAGCAGCTATGTCCAGGAAGTCATCTGAAAAAAATAATTTAAATTGGCCAATTTCAGATTTTTGTACTTTGGCTCCTCCAGCAGGGGCAAAATCAAGTACTTGGGGGACATAGGAAACCAGTTACATTCGGGTGGAGATAAAACTGGTCTTATGGCCCTCCTAACCCAGCGAGGAGGTTCTTCACTATCAGATGAGGAAGAAGAGGTGTGCAGAACCATTTCTGAGCCTCGATCACTCGCTGATTCTGTGTCTGAAGATAACCTAGCATACGCCTCTTCAGCACTGTGCTTTCTTTGTGTCATTTTGTCTAATGCACTTTATTTGCAACTGTATCAATGTGAATACTTTTTTTTTCGTATTTCAATCTGACATTGATGAAGCTGGACTGACACTGATCAAAGCTGTCTGTCTGACTGTGAATAATGCTGATGGACTGGCGCTGACACTGACTGACAGCTGGACTGACACTGACCAACACCGATTAATTTTAACACCAAGGCTACATTCACACACATGTATGTTGGACGAATATACGGTCGATATACTTCCCATAAGCTTCTATGGGCTCACGGCCCTGTCGGGAGCGATACAGAGCGGCACCGTACCGCTCCGTAGCCCGTAGAAATTTAGGACTTGTCCTATCTTCCTACATAATACGGCGCTGTGCAGTGTATATTCCTCTCCGCAGCGCCGATGTATGCCCGCCGTACTAGGGTACGGTGGGCATACATCGTGTGCATGTAGCCTTTAATCGAAAAAAAAATAAACGAAACTGATAGCTCCCTCATTAAAAGCGAGTTAAGGGGACTGATGAGGGGGACTGTCAGTGGCTGACTGACACTGACTTTTTTGTTTTTCTTTTTTAGTTTTTTTTTTTCGTAAAAACAAACAAACTGAAAGCGCCATTATAGAAAGGGAGTTCTGGGGACTGATCACAGTGGGGCAGCTGTGATCAAGAGGTTAAAAATGGCTGGTTTTTTTTCTGGGAGTACAGCAGAAGAGAACACAGACACCGGGCCTCCTCTGCCCTCCTCTTGACACATGATCGCCATCCGATTGGCCGCTCTGTACAGAATGGCCAATCAGAGCAGTTGCCAGCATAGTGGTTGCTATAATAGCGCACTATAATACCGGTTACTATAATATTGCCGTGATCGTTACTTAGTGTCACTGTCACCTGCGACAATGACACTTTAAAGTTCTGACGTAACTGTACGTGATGGTGCGGGAACTACCCGCACCCTATGACGTAGAGTAACATCAAAGGGGTCAATTTAATTAGAAATGAAGACACCAATTTTATGTGTTGGATTTTATTATGTTAACGAAAAAAGTCAAACTTGTAACTCGTGTCATTTACTGGTGTGTGGGTGTCTGTTATATTTCAATTACTCTTTCGCTACTCTGCCTATACATAATTTCTACAGATTTCTGTCCTTTACCAGCATTCATCTAAATTACCTGGCCTGAATGCCGTCTGACAGGACATTTATCCAGCCGGAATCCATTTTCCTTATAATGAGGAACATTTGCATAGCAGCTGAATCAATCTTCTAAGCACCAGATACCAATTCTCATATTACAACTTTGGAAATATGAGGTTAACAGAGTTAATTTAAAGCCGGGAATGAATACGGAGAACTCATTTACATGGGAAATTATCCTACCAATTCCCAAAAAGGAGACTCTATAGAGAGGCATTAGAAAAACTAAAGATGATTAGTTTTATTTAATAAATCTGCCCCTTTTATCGGAACATTTGGAGACTGACCTAGTTTCTACAACAGAATGGACATGTAATGTTTGGCCTTGAGAAATTTTACAGTTTCCATAGGATGTCATAGTAAATTGTTTTGTTATGGGTCCCTTATGGTCGTAAATGTAATTTGTAAGGTATTGGTTGGTCACTGCACCCAACTTTACTCTTGCATATCTACGACATGTAGGACAAAGGGCTTTCCCAAGATTTACAAAATGTTTGGTAAAAGCAGGGATTGGGATGAGAAAGGAAGGGCCTGAATGGACTCTCAATCCTCATCCGATGGTCTTTGATGATCTTTTCCTCATTCCTGCACTGAGAAAGCTCAGTACTCTATTATGTAGAGCTTCAGGGTGAGCATGTGGACGACCCAGGATTTAGACCCTCCCAAATCAACTAGCTAGACCTGTAGATGGGGGGATAACAGGCAAACTTGCTAAAGCCTCTTTAATATAAGTATACCTTTATTTTATAATGATTTTATTTTATTTCTATTCACCATAGCAACCTTATTAATCCTTTGGAAATGAAACTCTCATATTGTGGATAAATGGAGATTGACTGCAGTAGAAAACATACTACATTAATCTCTAAGCTTTCTGCATCCAATATATTGGTCACTGAGTGCTGGGCCTTAATGTTCAACGTCCGATATATTGGACGCAGAGCTGATGCCATCTCTGCTCATATTCTTTGCAGGGCCGGCATCATAAAACATGTGGGTGACGGCTGTAACTAACAGCTGACGCCCCATTGTAACACCCGCGGTCAGACATCACGGGTGTGTAATCTGTCAAGTTCTGCAGTCAGTGCTACTGTGGCATTTAACTTGCCTGCTGGTGGCCTCTGTCTCACAAGCTCCCCCCCCCCCCCACACACACACACACGCCGTCTTCGGGGCTTTGCTGATCATTTCTGTGGCAGCCCGGGGTCCTAACCGGATTGCCTTTTTGAAGGCAGTGCCTGTAAGATCTGACTGTAACATCAGTTTTGCAGTGTTTTATCATGAACAAGCAATTACATGGTTGCTTGTTTATGTCCCATGGTAGAATTAATCAAAAAAAGTATATAAAAAAAAATGTTATTCAATATAAAATAATTTAGTAAAAATGCCCAAAACCCCCATTAACACATAAAATTAAATATGTGTAAAAGGTCAAAACCATAACACAATCGCCACACATACAGTATCACTCCGCCCACAACAATCTGTAAAATAAAACATTATTGAACACTGTAAAAAAAATGTCAAAGAATCCACCAACAATCATGATTTTTACCCATTTCATCCCACAAAAAAAATGCAATGGTACAAACTGCTACATGTCTCGCAAAAAACAAGTACTCAACCAGCTTTGTAGACAACAAGTGTTATGCCAATTGGAAGCAGCGATTTATTGTGAGAAATATTGTATAACATAAGAAAAAAATATCTAAGGCTAAATTTACACGAACGTATGCCCACCGGGCAGGCACACGTCCGCCGCGATGGAGAGGAAGAGGGGTGACCCTCCCCATAGAAATGCGTGGCGTACGGGCCGTGCACAAGGGGAAAGATAGGACATATTTTTTTTCCCTTTTTAGCTTTTTATCTTTTGAATGTATTACCGTTTGTTTTAATTATTATGAAGATCTCAAGGAGTTAACAATCTTCCTACAATCTGTTTCTAATAGTTCAGATTTGAAAATGGGTTGATATATTGGGCATTTCTAATATTAATTATTTCAAATTTCAATTCTAAAATCTCCTGGAAAATATGGAAAACCGATGTCCGATTTGTAAGCCGTGTGACGTAAAAATAAATTATCCAGACATTTAAAAAATGATGAAAATGTAAAGCAGACATATGGGAAATTTGAAAAATGGCAAATATTTCAAAAAGTTAAGTAGTTTTTAATTTTTTTAAATAAATAAACGCAAAACTTATCAGCCAAAATATACCACTAAAATTAAGTATGTGACGAAAAAACTATATCAAAATCGCTCTGACAAGCAACAGAGTCCAAAACTTATATCCATATACAGTAAATGGGTCTTGAGCCTTTACTTATAAACTGGCTACGTCCTTAGGGTGCCGCCACATTTGGTGTTTGCCATATGTTTTTAAAAACATTGCAGATATGCATGTGTTTTAGATTACCTTGCATTTGGCTGGTTTGAAAGTGTTTTTCTTTAGTGCTGAAAGTGTAAGCAGCTGTAAAACTGTTAACACGGCTGTTTACACTTCCAGCAATGAAGAAAAAACTCTTTCAAACTAGCCAAATTCATGGTAACATGTAATTTTAGTAAAAACGCATTGCAAACCTCATATGTGACCGTGCTCTTAGAATTTTAACTGAGCTGCTGTGAGCTGGAAAAGGCCTAAATAGCATTATCCAAAGTAGTAAAGAAGCTATTATCCAAAATGTAGCTTAACAGCGGTACAATATCTTTCAATCTAGAATGGCAAAGGCTGCCGATGATTGACTTTATAAATGGGAATGTGAGTTTCAATTACTTTTTTAATATTTTATAATAATATTTGTACATGAAGCACCAGTATGTTATTCATGGGGAAAACTCCAAGATTCAAAGAATTACTTTACATAAGGCAAAATGTTGTTCACCGCTCAGATTTATGCGGCCTCTAATAGTGTCATATGTTACAAGCAGCAGGGTTGGCACCAGGTTTCAGTAGGCCCCTGGGCGATAGAGCCTTAAGGGATAGGCATTAAAAATTCAGAAACTTAAACTAGGAAATATTTTAGGGAACAGGAGACTGTTTATCATACCAACAGCCCCTTCATGGTTATGTTATATAAAGCGCACCTCACCCCAATGGATTCCTTATCTACAGCCTTATGTGGGCCACCCCAGCAGCTCTGTGCCCCGGTAGTTGGCCAGGTATGCCCAGTGTATGCGCCGGCCCTGATATGTAAAATGAGAGCTGTTAACAACTATGACTTGGATGGTAGTCAGAGATCCAAACCTTCTAGGGGGCCCATGGCCACCCAAACCAACCTAAACTAGCACCTTCACCAATAAATTCCTTGTGCATCTGTTCATGCTCTCGATACACGTGTACACAAGAGCCATTTCAGGAGTTTTGAAACTGCATATTCAAAGCAGGCAGAAGGGAAACATCCTCCATATCCCAGGAAGCTGATTCTAGTACCATATGTAGGAAGTGTCTTCCAGACTTGCAGGGTCTATAATATTCACACAGCCCAGGGCTCACAACCAGGTTTACTCTATTCCTTCTGTAGACACAGCTTCAGTTAATGGAGAGGTGGTGTCATGTCCGTGTTCCTGGAGTGTCAGGACATGCTAAAAGCATTGAGGACAATAATCAGAACTATTAAGAATGTGAAGGATTGCACAAAGCACATTATAGTTCTGCGCACAGTGTGTGCTTCCACCAGGTATCCGAAAGCTAACATGTTGCATAGACTCGGAAGAACGGCTTGTGAAGAGTTAATATGCCACAGCAATATGTTCTGCACATAGAAAGTCTCTCTTCTGTCATCTGCTGTCACTCCTGCCAGCTCTTCTCCAAGTCACTTAACCTTTCATGCCTCCGTGCCCGTGTGATTGTTTCAGTCGTATTTCACTCTCCAGATTGTTACTGTAATTGTTCTGCAGTGTTGGGTGAAACCCAAATGCCCTACAGTAGTGATTAATCCTGATGTAACATTGTGCTGCTTATCTAATACTATTATCACATTCATTTCTGGCTGGAGCAACATGCAGAATAATTTTAGTTGTGATTTTACTGCGATTTATGTCTAAAGGGAACCCATCAGCTGGTTTGGGAGCACTAAACTATTATAATTGAGTCAATCTTTAGATGCTTGCGATATAGCCATTGGTTTATCTGCGGTATGTATTTGGTTGGTAGACGGTTCTGCAGCCTGATGTGGGGCCCAACAAGCTGGAAAGTTTCTCTTAAAGTGCAGAACAGGCAGTCCCCCGGGTTACATACAAGATAGGTTCTGTAGGTTTGTACTTAAAGGGGTATTCCCACACAGACAACTTTCTTATATGTACTGAGGATAACAAAATAACACATTCTCTAATTCACTGTTATTAACAAAAATGCAGCTTTTCACAGATATAAGTCCAACCTGTCTCTTTTAGTCCTGGTGTACACAATTTCAGTTGCCCCTAAACACAACCCTGTAACTTCTGACTTGGGGTTGGGGAAGACATCTTGCATTCTTGTGTGACGGCCATCCGTCTCTGCTGCCTGCACTCTAGCAATAAAACTGAGTAAAATTGTAAAGTAATCGGTTAAAATGATCTTTATTGTGTTAACATCATTAGGGGACTGGAATTAGTGAATTTTCTTTCATGGGAAAACCTTGAAGTTTTGTATGTAACAAGGAACTGGTGTGTGTTTATATATATATCTATCACACTCACCGGCCACTTTATTAGGTATACCATGCTAGTAACGGGTTGGACCCCCTTTTGCCTTCAGAACTGCCTCAAATTCTTCGTGGCATAGATTCAACAAGGTGCTGGAAGCATTCCTCAGAGATTTTGGTCCATATTGACATGATGGCATCACACAGTTGCCGCAGATTTGTCGGCTGCACATCCATGATGCGAATCTCCCGTTCCACCACATCCCAAAGATGCTCTATTGGATTGAGATCTGGTGACTGTGGAGGCCATTTGAGTACAGTGAACTCATTGTCATGTTCAAGAAACCAGTCTGAGATGATTCCAGCTTTATGACATGGCGCATTATCCTGCTGAAAGTAGCCATCAGATGTTGGGTACATTGTGGTCATAAAGGGATGGACATGGTCAGCAACAATACTCAGGTAGGCTGTGGCGTTGTAACGATGCTCAATTGGTACCAAGGGGCCCAAAGAGTGCCAAGAAAATATTCCCCACACCATGACACCACCACCACCAGCCTGAACCGTTGATACAAGGCAGAATGGATCCATGCTTTCCTGTTGTTGACGCCAAATTCTGACCCTACCATCCGAATGTCGCAGCAGAAATCGAGACTCATCAGACCAGGCAACGTTTTTCCAATCTTCTACTGTCCAATTTTGATGAGCTTGTGCAAATTGTAGCCTCAGTTTCCTGTTCTTAGCTGAAAGGAGTGGCACCCGGTGTGGTCTTCTGCTGCTGTAGCCCATCTGCCTCAAAGTTCGACGTACTGTGCGTTCAGAGATGCTCTTCTGCCTACCTTGGTTGTAACGGGTGGCGATTTGAGTCACTGTTGCCTTTCTATCAGCTCGAACCAGTCTGCCCATTCTCCTCTGACCTCTGGCATCAACAAGGCATTTCCGCCCACAGAACTGCCGCTCACTGGATGTTTTTTCTTTTTCGGACCATTCTCTGTAAACCCTAGAGATGGTTGTGCGTGAAAATCCCAGTAGATCAGCAGTTTCTGAAATACTCAGACCAGCCCTTCTGGCACCAACAACCATGCCACGTTCAAAGGCACTCTAATCACCTTTCTTCCCCATACTGATGCTCGGTTTGAACTGCAGGAGATTGTCTTGACCATGTCTACATGCCTAAATGCACTGAGTTGCCGCCATGTGATTGGCTGATTAGAAATTAAGTGTAAACGAGCAGTTGGACAGGTGTACCTAATACAGTGGCCGGTGAGTGTATGTGTATATATATTAACTTTTGTGTATATATATTAACTTTTATTGAATAATTGAACATTTTCACGGAAAAAGCCAATACCAGTACTGTAACAATAGTCATGGAAAATGTACATTAAGCTCTATTTCAGTAGGACCTTCAAGAGTAGTTTCAGAGCATACATGGCTGGTAAACAATTTGTTAGTCCAGCAGAGACTCTGCCACCATCAAAAGGGACAGGAGAGCAGGGCCCATACATAGTGTCTTCTGCTTTCTGACCTCTATTCCATGTTGTAACTGTGTATAGAGACTTTACTTCTGTAAAGTAGTGTTTAAACATTTTAAAGAAATAAACACAAACATTTCCAAAGGAAGAACAATATATAAGAAAAAATATTGTGTGTTTCCAAAAAGGTTGACTAAGTGTACACTCCCAGAGTGTTAAGTAGTTTATGTAATGGCGCAGGCGTATGGTACTACAACATCAAAATCTTGTACTGGTTCTCTTTAGAGGGCTGATATAGAACCTCTAGGGGCGTTCTCCCAAATAATCTTCCGTATTGGCTCCGGTAACGATCTTCGGGGGAACTGGTATATTTTATTTTATATATTTTTATGCCCCCCTTGCTGCAGGACGTAGTAATAGTTTGTCCACCTGTGGCAGGAGGTTAATGTGTGCATTTGCATTGTGACATTGCATTTTAATTGCCAATTTGGCAGAACTACTTCTTACTTTTTTACTACGCCACATTTCATAATTATGTCTGGATTCACATGGTAAAACTGGAATCAGTTGTCTGCAATGAAAAATGGAGTGGGTTGGCAAAAAGTTGCAAAAACGTTGCAATTTAGGCACAAGACATTTTGAAGACTGAAAATGTAACTGCAGTGATCCATCCCCCTCCGCATTGTGTATTCTGGAGTTCTCTTTTAAGTTGGTTTTCTGGTCCCCCATGTATTTTTCATTCTTGGGATACATCGTCTGTATGTGATTGGGAGTGGTCTTATAAGTTCTATATACCTACATTCATTGGGGAGATGTATTGATGGTATTAATGTGTTGGTCATTAGACCAGTGCAGAGTAGAACTAGACAGATCTCTGCTGCGCCAGCCTAATCCCTGCGTCTGATGCTGGATGATTAATCTGGTGCAGTATAAGACTAGAGAGTTAACTTTCACCTCCTAGTAGTTGGTCTAGTTTGCTGCACCACAATATTGAATTTTCCGGCGCACTTTGTGGTGGAACTTTATTATTTATGGTGCGGAGATACCCCATTTTACAGAGGACATGCTCCTTTTTTGTAGGAGTCGGGAAAATGACCTTAAATTGGTCTAAAACTTTCAGTATATGTTGCATTATACGTACTCATTACTCTAGTTTTCCGGCGTAGACATATTGATCATTCTCCATTAATTGTACCATGGATGATCTGTAATTCCTATAATTTTGCTATACAGATGAGATTGGGACCATGAATCCTGCAGATGCAAGGGATTTATATAACCCTTGGTCCTTGTTTTAGGGTCCTGTTCTTTTTGTCGGTCTCTGTGCGATATTATATAAGGATATTTGGTCCAAGTTTTGAAAATTTTTACAAAAACTAGACATGTGCTGCAAAGCAGATTTGTCATATAAAATAAATTCTTCCATAAGCGTTCTGTTCTTATTTCTCTGTATTTTGACGGCTGAAAACCTTTGGTTAGAAAATAGATTTGTGATCCATAGCCATCAGTCAGTCACTGCTCACACCGACGTGACTCGCTTCAGAGAACATAAATCTCGTCCAGGAAAACACAAACACACAAATCATTTCTCTGATTCTCAGAGTAATGTGAAAAGAAACCATCTCTAGGAACACATGATGGGATGCGAAATAAATCCATTGCTAGAAGAGGTACATTTCTTAGTCTCATATTCTAAGAAGTTCATTTTTTGGGCTAGGCTCTGACATATTTGTAAGGTTGGGTGCTGTTTACTCTTCTAACACCATGTTGACGTGTACTGCAATAATGCTGCTACAGAAAATCCCGTTAGTTAGGGGTTAAATCTATGCAGTATGTGCTCAATTCAACATCTGCAATTCCACAACTTATACATTATCCCATACTATACTTAAAGGGGTTTGTCCATGAAAGAAAGTTCTGAAATTTTAATCCACTCTTGATGCTTACATAATAAAGATAGTTTTTAACCCCTTTACTTATCTATTTTATACAGTTTTAGTGCTGTTTTAACCTCTTATCACTAAGTGATGGTCAGTGTTAAATCACAGAGTGTGGGCGGGGGCTCCCGAAGCAGGAACCTCATGATTCCTCTGTGCTATAAGATGCTGTGTGCTGACAAAGTGCTTAGATTATCAGGGTACAGGTTTTACTACTTTTTTTTAGATCCATGATATGTATATAACACACAATGATAATCTGAGCTCTGCTAACTCGCCTACAACACACACACAGTCAGCAGGGCTATATGCCTCCCTCCCAGATAAAGACCTTACCTGTTTGTAGCTTGTAGAATAAGTCTCTGCACACCGCTGCTTGCTGGCAGGAAGTGCCTAGGTCTGCGCTGGTCTTGTGATGCAGAAGGAGAGGCAGGAGGCAGAGAGCACTGTAGTGTGCAGACATACCGTGTTTCCCCGATAGTAAGACACCCCCGATAGTAAGACATAGTGGGTGTTTTAGGGGGGTAGGCTAATGTAAGACGTACCCCGAAAGTAAGACATAGTTAGAGCGGACGGAGCCGGGAGCTGCAGCCTCTTCTTGTCACTGCTGTAGCTCCTGGCCGATAGAAGACTGTGACCGGAGCTCAGCTACTCTGTACAGGCTCCGATCACATGAGGAGAGAGGAGACAGGGGAGGCAGCGTTGCACAGTGTGGAGTCTGCAGCATGGAGCCAGGGAGAAGCTTCCTGCTGTGTGCTGCTGCTGTCAGTGTTACTGGAGCAGCTCCTCCCCCTCCTGTGTAGCTGCTTAACTCTGCTACATCAGTACGATCTGGAGGGGGAGGGGAGCAGGGGAGCACATGTCAGCCTGGACCAGCCTCTACTCAGCCCTGCAGTCAGTGACACTGAAAAGTATGTATGTTATGTGTAGTGTGTATGTAGGTGTGATGTCTGATCTATATGTGAACATTGTGTGCATGTTTATTTACATGTATAATGTATGCATGTAGTGTGTGGGTCAGTGTGTTTGCTTGCACAGTTCTATGGTTTGTGTTTAAACAGCCATCCCCCCTCTGCACTGTATAATGCCCCTACTCTGTATAACCCACCCACACTATATAATGCCCCTACTTACAATGTATAACCTCCCTGCACTGTATAATGCCCCCCCTTACACTGTATAATGCCCCCCTTACACTGTATAATGCCCCCCCTTACACTGTATAATGCCCCCCTTACACTGTATAATGCCCCCCCTTACACTGTATAACCTCCCACACTGTATAATGCCCCCCCTTGCACTGTATAACCACCCCCTACACTGTGTAATTCTTGGCACTTGCTTTTATAAAACTGTTTGTTATGGTTAAAAGAAAAATCGACAATTTTTTTCCCAATATAAGACATACCCTGAAAGTAAGACATAGTGGGACTTTTGGGGGTAAAAAGAATGTAAGACACTGTCTTACTTTCGGGGAAACATGGTAGAAGCTATTCACAAGAAGAATCTGACCATAGTCAGAAGATTTACGGTGGTATCCAGGGGCAACCAAAATTGTAAACACCAAGACTGATAAAGACAGTTTAAAATTATATGTGAATTGCTGTCTTTTTGTTTACAACAGTGAATTAGAAAATGTTATTTTGTTATCCTAAGTACTGTATACTTAAGAATCTTGTCTTCGTGGGAATACCCCTTCAATGTGACTTCTTCAGTTGCAAAACGTGCAGGATAGGTCTCTGGGTCAAGACTTGTTGCCTAAGATTGGTGTTTAATGTTTTAAAGTTGACTGCATTTTAGGGAAAACAGTGTCCTTACTTTTTAACTATACCATGAGGAAATCCAAAATCTGTGTAACTGATAAACTACTAAATGTTGAACTGTTTAATTGGCTATAGGAACTATATAGGACTCATTGAAGTCTATAAAAGGTCTTTGAACAGGGTAGAAAAGGAGGTGGAGATATCATTTGCGGATTCTATTTGTGTGTCACCCAACATTTGATAAAGATATATCTGTTGAAAAAGGATGTCTACAGAGCATGAAGTTCCAGACCATTATTCATTGTCTGCAGGATTATTTTATTATTATAGAAGGTGATCTGGTAAAATAAAAAAAAAAGAAAACCCCTACAAAATATTTTTAAAAAGCTTTATAAAAATGTTTTAACTTTTATAAGTTCTAGCTTTTTATATTTTCTCTTTGCTACTTGTGTGCATTAAAAATATTACTTTTACAACAGGGCAAATGCAGAAGCCCAGTCCTCAGTAAAGCACAACGTGAGAGAAGATGACGATGCTAAGGGGAAGGAGGCGGAAGGGCAAGAGAGCGGTGATGACCAAGCCGTGGAGTCAAGTGATGAAGACCAACAACCAGAAGGGAAAAAGAAGAAGCAACGTGTAGGGTTTAGGGATCGGAAGGTACGTGGAAAGTAATGGTTTGTTTCTCATTTGACTTATTGTAAGATTATCAGGTGTGATTTTTAACTGGTGACAATAGCCTATGCTATGCAGATTTTAAAAATGCCTTTTATCAGCATTCTGAATGATTTCGGTACTAAAAACTTTGTAACGTTACCTGGATTCCTGCCAACAGCATATGGGGAGTCCTGGGGGGGTTATAGATGAAGCCTATGTGTGTGTCTGTGTTTCCTCATGCATTCTTCCTCTCCTCCAAACCAACCCCCTCCAGGGATGTGGTGCGGGGAAGTGGGGTGTCAGCTGTGGCTCCGCCATACTCATCCAGCTCCCTCCACACTTACTCTCCTGTGCACTGAGCAGGCAGGGCTGGGATTGGAATGTGTATGGAGGTTAGGAAGAAAGCCTATTGGAACCTGTTGCCTACTAAAAATAACATTCCTGGTGACAAGTTCACTTTAAAGAAATAAATCTTTAACAGGAGAATTACTACAATACTAATTTGGTGACTTAAATAAATACTCACCTCCACACAACAAAGTTGTGATTTTACTTAACCTAATAGTTATGTGAGGAGTGACTCCTAGCAGTCATATTATTGATTTCAAAGGCTTGGAAGACACAGACACACAACCACAAAATAGTACCTGGTTTAAACCAGGCTGTACCACATTTGCATATGCTCCACACGATAAGGGATAACTATCCGATTAGTAAGGGGCCATCTGTTGGGGTTCCCAGGAATCTAGAGAGTGGGGTCACCCATTCTCACTATATGATTGTGCATCCTGCCACCCTATTCTATAGTATTAGAGTGTTGGAAATCACAGAGCACAGTGCTTGGCTATCTCCGGCACTCCGATTCACTGATTGACAGAAAACCTGTAACAGCACCCCAATAATGGATGCACCGGAATGGAGTGGGAAGGTATGGTCTGATCTGAATTATCATTGTAGCTCCTTCTCCAGGAAGAACAATTCCTCCTGTTCAGGGAAACTTGAATTTATCCTCCTCATATCTACTGTATTGGAGCTACAACAGAGCAGGGAGCCATAAGTTAGTGATTAAATTGCCATGTTGGTTTGCCATCACTGTGATCGGGGATAACCATCGGATCCCTATAGCTTTGATTTTATTTCCAGTGCTAAACTACTCTCTACTTTTTATTTGGGGAACATCACTTGTGCTTTGAGTAATTGTTTTATTTTTCCATCCCATACACACACATGCGCGTTCCAAAACTATGTCATGAAAATGGTTGGTTGCTGTAATATACATGACTTTTAGACCCGTTAATGGCAAAGTAGATAAAATTGCAATGTTAGCCTTTTGAAACCGTCACATGTTTAACTTAATGCGTGATATTCTATTATAGCGCTAAAATATTAGGGTGAGTAATAGTGTTGGGAAATGAGTGTTTTAATACTTTTTTATAGCTATTCTATGTTGTACTGGTATGGATAGCTCAAGAAAAAATAAGGATGCATTGTCTAATCCTTAAAAAAGTATAAATGTCCACATTCTCTTCCTTGCTGCATTACATAAACATGGTGTCTTCAGAATGGAGATTTAAAATGCAAGTATTCTTGTTTATGCGCCCCGGTTTCTTAGAAATTGTAAGTCTGGTAATGAAAAAGGAAGGAAATATTCCAGATAAATCGTGGGCTGAAATTACTTTCTCAGGAAAATACCTACTGCAGGATTTTTATATTCATTTGCTTCAAACCCATTTCACTTGTTCTATTTTTATTGCATTATGTTTTATGTATTGTGTTTGCTATGCAGTGTGTATGGCTTTTGTCTATTCATTTCAGTGTGAGAATGTAATATGCATAACATCATAAAACACTAGCGTGTTGCTGTGTGCAGTGTACTGCATCTATTAAGATTACAACACAAAGCTCTAGAGGAAAAATAAAAATAGACTGTCGCTGCTGAATTTTGCAAAATGTGTCAACCCTGGCTACTTGAAGCTGACATTGTTAGAGGACAATCATACCTGTCGCACAGTTACACTTTAATGTACACATGCTATTATTCTCACTATTTTTTGGGATTTTATTTTTGAAATATCTCACCATTCATTATTGCACAATAAATCTTTGTTAGCCATATTCCGGCACATTTATTGTCTGGCTGTACTTTGCACCTTCTATTAGTGCAAAAAATTTAGGATTTTTGTCTGGAATTCTTTGGGCACTGAGACAAACACCCTTTTTTTCCCCTTTGTGAATGAGCACCTTTTGCCATAGCAAAAAAAAAATTTTTTCTGAAACCTTTTGATAAATTTGGTCAAAGGACAGTTTGACAAATTACAATTGAATTCTCTTGTAAACAGAAAAATCTACCCAGTTATATTTTGCTGTAGAAGAAATGTGTTCGAGCAGCATCCTTTGAGTATCCTTTGAGTTCGAGCACCATCCTCTTTCCTTATGCCAGCTTCTTCCTCTTGGTATCACTGGCAAATGGCTGGCAAATCTTTGAGCTATTTATGGTACGGATTGCTCACTTAAGCCTTGATTGTAATGTGTTCAAGCAATAGCGCCCCCCCTAGGGTTATTTAAGGGAACTTCTCCATGAAAAGGTGTTTGTCTTGACCTTGGCTTATCCACTGACTGCCTCTCAACCTGCCTGCCACCGAGCAGAGAATACACTTGGAGCTAGCAACCTAGTAGTACTTCTTTTGCACTGAAGTTCTGACCCCCATACAGGTGTTGAATGGCAAAAACCAGACAATATTGGGAATGGGTCCTAAATTAAATCTCTAATGCAATGTGTGCTACTGAACAGATTTAAAGTCAACTTGGGTCTTCACTATTAATTCTTTTGAAAGACGATGTCTCCAAAGCTTTTTGCGTGTGTGTGATGCATGTGTTAGTTTTGTTGGTGCCTATGTTTGTTTCAGTGAATGTTGGTTAACAAGGAATTTTATTATACTAGCTTTTTATGTTTATTATATTCCTTTAGAATACTGCCTTGTTCAAACAGTTTCTTTCTCTTTTCAAATACAGTTCATCAAATAGATTCTTACGGCATTGACTAGACAAGGTTAAAGGCTGTGTCCTACAACCTCTCTCACATCACCTGCTTTTTATAGTTACCAGCAATTAAGTTATATTTTCTCAATTCTGTGTCGTGTTTGACATTTTAGAAACGTAATTAAATGCATCAGAAAATCATAGAAAATAAGGTTAAGATAAGGTGTCTTACACTATATCCACATGCCATTTGTATGCCATAATTGTGTGTTTTTTGTATATACCGCTATTTGTAACTTTTTCTTTGTTCCAGGTGATGGAATACGAGAATAGAATTCGGGCTTATTCAACTCCAGATAAAATTTTCCGATACTTTGCTACCCTAAAAGTAATACATGAATCTGGAGAAGCAGAAGTCTTTATGACGCCTCAAGATTTTGTGAGATCCATAACACCCAATGAGAAACAGCCAGAAAGTGAGTAATAATGTCAAGTGTTTTTATGTTGAATCAATTTTATTGTAGGTTGCAGAACACAGAACATAATACAACAAAAAAAACCTATCATACAGTGTAGGGTATGCATAAATCTAGGATAATTGCTGTACATTCAACAAATGCCCTGTAAGAACGGGATAACCTCTCGGGCAAGGCAGAGGATAAACTCAAAAACAGTGCCTGGAGTATTATATAATCTCTGGCATCCCCACCAGGAGGTTTGTCGCCCCCTTCCACAAGTAGTAGGGCATAGCATGACTTCAAAGATCTACAGTTGGCTCAACACCTAGAAGTTACATGTAACAGATAACGTTAGATGGAAACATGTAGGATAGAACACATGGGATGGGATGGGGGTAGCTACAGGGGTCAGGGGAATGGATGAAGATACAGAGGTCTCTGACTACAGTAGTTGGGCGGTCCAAACCACGAAATATTAGGAAGCCCATCAAGTGATCTGATTTTCAAAGAGAGCCTTAAAATCCTGGGAGTCCCTAAAGCTCATCCACGGAAACGCACGCAGAAACCTCTCGTTGCCCTATGGTGTTATTATTGCCAGTTCCCCCATGCGAAATTGGTGGGACATTTCTTGGGCCCATTCAGTCATAGAAGGGCATGTGGTGGAGCGCCCTTAAGTGACGCACATGGATTGAGTGGTAGGTTGCCCCTTTAGGGGCACTCATGGATTGTGTGGTAGGGTGCCCTTTAGAGGCACTCATGG